>JAJHUR010074399.1:0-15862 GCA_027495735.1 Lutjanus campechanus
TTTTTCTTTTTCTTATCAAAAAAATGACTCAAAACAGTTGCAGATTAATGCAGACTGTAGATGCAGATTAATTTAATAGTTTATGTTCATGTTTGTTGTAGTTTGTCCATCTTTTATTGATTGATTGATTGATTGATTGATTGATTGATTGATTTAAAGACAAAAAAATGGCTGAAGTGCCACCCAGTGAAGCATTTTTTCATTAGAGGTCATGATAATGAATTGGCAGCTGTGTGTGCGCTGTGCATGGTGGTATGTCGTCCTTTATTTTAAAATTGTAATCCTACTAATAATCCCAATTTTCACTAAATGTATCTTTAATCTGATTAAATCTTTTTTTTTAAATGTAACTGTAATGGAATACAGTTACCTTTTTTGTATGCAGATTACATAATCCCATATATGTGTGTACTCCACAAGCCTGTTCATGACAGGTGTCATGTCATGATTATAACAGTGTCACGACAGGCTTATGCACAATACTTCAAATAAAGTGTAACATTTCTTTCAATTCTTCTGGACAAAACTGTACTGAAGCAAAGCATGAAGCAGCTGCAGAGCATGTGCACTGGTGAAATAGTGAGAGACATCTGAGAGAATACGGTATCAAAGAAGAGAGTTAATGAAGCTAATGTCGAAGATGGCATCATCTTTCACCCTTAACATTCCATCTGACAGTCAGTATTCCCATCAAAGATTCAATGTCTGATAATTGGCATATCAATTAAGCCCGGCTGTTTTGACGTAGCTTCTTCTGCAGGTCAGCGGGGGTCCACATAGACGGGCTAGCAACAGTATCTACATAATCTAAAGCTATCCAATACAATAGCACAACAAAACGAACATTTTTTATTTATTTGACTCTGTGGTAGAGAGTTGTGGATTCATGTCTTTGGTATTTTTTTGATGGATTATCAGATAGAAATGACTCTGACTCCCATCTGATGGATAAAAGGCTTATTTGAACAGCATTTCTCCAAGGCCGCCATTTAATATGTAAAAAGAATGCTCTTTTCAACCTTCACGCCTGTCACAAGGACCCCTGATGTTCACTGCATGCTTGGCAAAAGTTAAGCTCAGCTTTTTTTTGTTGCCTCAACTCCCCCAAACAACCCCCCTACCCTCCCACAGTCCAACTGGCGCTATGTATGGGGGTGGGGAGGAGGGTGGGTACAGCTGCAGTACCCGTCTTGGATGACTGAGATGTAAATGCGTCCCTTTCATAAACTGTTCAGCGTATCAGTACAGAGGACTGGCCAATGAGGGCGCAGCAGGCACTAAAATGGCCAAGCCAATGGCTGAGTGTCTGCCTGGTATATAAGCAGGGAGCAAAGACCTCCAGAGTTGGGTGACCCCTATTTTGGCCGTGGTGAACAGGATCTGATCCCAAGGACTGTTACCTCTGTTCTTGTCTGGTGTGCAGGTAAAGAAATATCACGAGATGATTAATTTTGTGGCGGTAAAAGAAGGAGGAGGAGATATTTGGAGGCATGTGTGCATTCGGAGAACCATACACCAAACCTTTAGAATGGCAAAAATTATTTTTTCGGCTGCTTCTTTCTGCAATGAGGAATTTTGGAAATTAAATTCCATACAACCAAAAGATGAATGCAAGACAAGTCTGGGACATTTGAGTCCATGTGATGCATTCAGAGAAAACAAGAGACCTACTGGGCTTCAGGGGTGTCTCTGAATTAGGTCAGTTTAATGAAACTAATTAATGAAAATATGCATGAACATGATGTTTTAGCATAGTGGTAGCCGCACTGGTGCTGCACTGTTACCGTTTCTCATGTATGCTCCCTGCAAATGGTTGTCTCCTTTGGACAGTGATTTATGTGGACAGGTGCCTAACAGTTTGAGGCATGTGAGACACTGCCTGAAGGCCTTGGATGTTTCGTAATTGGTTTTAGCCATGTAAAGAGTCACAGTTTTAAGAGAGCTTTTTGGGCTTTAAGCTAACAAGACAATTGTTCTTAGCAAAGTGATTACTGCATCAAAACTTGTTATATGTCATAAACCAGTGGCTTATTACCAAAGCTGCACGGCAGATCACATTTCATGTGACGTCACAAGTGCGTCATTGCACACCAGTCTTTTCTAACTCATCAAGGCCTATCAAGGCAAGACAGAACAAATGTATATGCTTATAGATTAAAAGTAATAATGAGAAGTAAATAGATCTTGTTGCACCAAGAAAGCTTTTGCAGCTTGTCAGACCTTTGTCAGGACTTCAGCAATGGTGACAACTTCAAGTGATGCACTAAGTGTTTGAACCTATAGGGTGAGTGGTGATACAAGTGTGATAGACAGTAGGTGCAGAGTGTTTTTAAAGGGAATAGGTATGCAAAACATGACCAGCAAAGACTTCTTCTTATGTATTCATGTGTCAACATGGGGTTGTGTGTGTGTCAAGGGAATTAAAATGCAGCTTGTATATGCTGAGGACGTTTTAAAGACAGGGTATACAGTCAGATGTGCTGATGCTAAAAATACCCAGCCAACATGCGCTCCTCCCCCTACTCCATTTCAAATGGACATTTGAGCCGTCGAGAATTGAGTGTCACTTGTTACCAGGATTCCTCTGCCCACACCACTTAAACTCTGCAGCTGTCTTGCAGAGTATCCCATATCTCTCAATGCTGAAGAATATTTGTGGATATTCAGATTGCCTTCTCAGATTGTGTCAGATTAGGATGAACTGTTTTTTTTTGATAATCCCAAGCCTCTGTTTGAGTTTGCTCAGCCTGTGTGTCTCTTCCTTTGCAGTGTTAGAAAGCAATCATGCCTTTCGGAAACACCCACAACAACTTCAAACTCAACTACAAAGTTGAGGAGGAGTTCCCTGACCTGTCCAAGCACAACAACCATATGGCCAAGGTCCTGACCAAGGAAATTTATGGCAAGCTGAGGGACAAGCAGACTCCCAGTGGCTACACCTTGGATGACGTCATCCAGACTGGTATTGACAACCCTGGTAAGACACACAAAGAAATCGTTTTACGAATTGTAAAATCATTCTGACACGTGTCTAATTGATGAAACAAAACTGTACTTGTTGTAAACACTTGTCTTTTCTGTGAATTAAATCACCAAATGAAATACTCATTAGCTTGTCTGGACAACAGCTATCATCTTCCCTCCCATCTTCTAACTCCTGATTCCTTATTCACTCTCTTCCTTCAGGTCACCCCTTCATCATGACTGTTGGCTGCGTCGCTGGTGATGAGGAGTCCTATGAGATCTTCAAGGATCTGCTTGACCCCGTCATCTCCGACCGTCATGGTGGATACAAGCCCACTGACAAGCACAAGACCGATCTGAACTTCGAGAACCTGAAGGTACAGTACCCTAGCACAGGAGGCACTGTGGTTCATTAAGTAATGACTCTTAGAAACATCGAAATTACTAGACTTTCAGATGGTAAACCAAACACCTTCATTTAGACAAAAAGGAACTAATCAGATAATGATGCTCAGTGCCCTACATTTGTGGCCTCTGTTTCACTTTGTGATCAAACTTTTGTCGTTAGGGTGGTGATGATCTGGACCCCAACTACGTTCTGTCCAGCCGTGTCCGTACTGGCCGCAGCATCAAGGGATTCACCCTGCCCCCCCACAACAGCCGTGGCGAGCGCAGACATATTGAGAAGCTGTCCGTTGAGGGTAAGCTATTCATAGTATGGACACACAAATATGAAAAGACTTGGGCAGTAAGCTCAGCCTCTCCCAATCAATTGGCTGTTGAGATCTAAACTATCACAGACGAACATTCAATCTCCTAACTGTACATCTGTCTCTCCAGCTCTGACCA
The DNA here is from genome assembly GCA_027495735.1 of Lutjanus campechanus. NCBI lineage: Eukaryota > Metazoa > Chordata > Actinopteri > Lutjaniformes > Lutjanidae > Lutjanus > Lutjanus campechanus. The sequence goes on from JAJHUR010074399.1 coordinate 3,814, forward strand.
GCCTGGATGGTGAGTTCAAGGGAAAGTACTACCCCCTGAAGTCCATGACTGATGCCGAGCAGGAGCAGCTGATCGCTGATCACTTCCTGTTTGACAAGCCCGTCTCTCCCCTGCTGACCTGCGCCGGTATGGCCCGCGACTGGCCCGATGCTAGAGGCATCTGGTGAGTAGAACAAATAATTGTCAGCTGCCCAGCTGTGAAAACGCTTTCCAAAACTCTTGGTATGAATTTGTGTTTTTGACGCAATGTCAATCCTTTGCCTTCATCCCCATCCAGGCACAACGACAACAAGACCTTCCTGGTCTGGGTGAATGAGGAGGATCACCTGCGTGTCATCTCCATGCAGAAGGGTGGCAACATGAGGGAGGTCTTCAGGCGTTTCTGCGTTGGCCTGCAGAAGGTACACAAATAATAGATCAACACAAGCCATTACTTGAACAAAAGCAGTGTGGATGTTCCTCTGACTCCCCCTCTAACTTACCTGCCAGATTGAGGAGATCTTCAAGAAGCACAACCACGGCTTCATGTGGAACGAGCATCTCGGCTACATCCTGACCTGCCCCTCCAACCTGGGTACCGGCCTGCGTGGTGGTGTCCACGTCAAGCTGCCCAAGCTGAGCACACACGCCAAGTTCGAGGAGATCCTCACCAGGCTGCGTCTGCAGAAGCGTGGCACAGGTACAAATATGGCCAGTCCACTCCATTAAGATCTCTACAACATTCCAAGTTGGAACTTGTAATGTTTAATCCGTACCTCATCCCTTGTCCTTTGTCGTCTTTAGGTGGTGTGGACACTGCCTCCGTGGGTGGTGTGTTCGACATCTCCAACGCTGACCGTCTGGGCTCCTCCGAGGTGGACCAGGTCCAGCTGGTGGTTGATGGTGTCAAGCTCATGGTTGAGATGGAGAAGAAGCTGGAGAAGGGAGAGGCCATCGACAGCATGATCCCCGCCCAGAAGTAAAGAGGGACAAACTTTTGTTTTTCTCGTGACCATTCATGTGCAATGGAGCCAGCTGACGGGCGTGCAAACGAAACCAGCCGCTCACCTAGAGACTCTTGACTCTGCTCACCTCTCTTTCTTCCTTCCAGCTTTTTTCCTCTACTTTCTGCCCTTTTTTCACGTACTCGAGTATTGGTTGGTAACATCCTGGGATCAGCCTCCACTGAGCTGGGCTTGCCTGGCAGACGTGGTATCACCTACTTTTTGTTATAAAAAGTAATGATTATTGAAGCTGTTCATACTGTTCAATAAAAAAGTGCCCCATTAAACAAAATGAATCTTTGGTCTTTTGTGTTACAGGATGACAAACTACAAATAAGTTTTAAAAGGAACATTAAGGCCAGGAACAATCAGAGCTTAAACATGGTCGAGTAAGCTAGGGAATGTACGAAGAGTGGGAGTGGCGTTTCACAGTGGTTTTGTTCTGAAGCATAAATAAACATGCCCACACCTCCACATGGTATGCCTTTTGTGCAAGTAATGTACATACATAGCCGTGTCATCAGTCTGTTCTGCCTGTGTGTGTGTGTATCTCAGCTCCGCCCTGAGTCACACAGACTTGTGGCTCCTGCTGGTCTAGGGATGTCAAGGTACCAGAAATGTATTAGTTGATACCAATAAAGCTGCTAGATGGAGCAGCCATGTTTAAGGTCGTTTTCGGGTCGTAGTGGACAGTGGAGTGAACACGCCCCCCGCATTTCAGAGCAGAGAAAACCTCTCATTTTTTCATGACTTTAAGACCTAATTTTATAGCACTTGCCATCGTCAATGTTTTGTTGTTCTTCCATGCTGCCTGTAGGCGTTATTCTTCTTCCTTCGACAATTAACAGCAAACTAGAAAACTTGCAGACATATGCTGCATTTGTCAGGTACACAAGAATCGTGTCCGTGATGCCTGTGGTACTGTAGAAAAACAAGAGCCTTCACGTTTTTGAAATTCTGGCATTGACTTGATGCCTAAGTATTGGTTCTTGTTACATCCCATACCTGGTCGCTATGTTTTTACCTCAAAACCTGTGTGCCCAAAGGTTAAATCCCAGAAATGTCCCAAACACAACAAAATGTCAAGAAAATAAGAACAGACAGAGGGCAGAGTCACTGCAGATACAACCACAAACTTCTTGTGGGTCATAACTGATGATTGACAGATTCTTTTTACGTGTCTACCAGAGTCCTGCACAGATGCAGTTTTGCAAACCCGCTCCCGCCCACACCCGCAAAGCTGAAAATCAGAACTGACCCGTTACCCGCAATAACCTAAAAGTCAAATAAGCCCCGTGACCCGACCCATGATCAAACTCACGTACAGGTACTCATTTGTCATTCATTTGTGTTCTCAGCTGGTGCAGTGTCTGTGCCCCTGCAGCTGTCGATGTGTTCCAATAGTGACAATGAGAATATTGCACAATCATTTTAATTTCTGATTTATACTGGGTAAAATTGTATTCTATGTGTATGGTTTGTTTTTTCTCCACATGCTGTCTGCCCACGATTAGTTAATTTTTAGTGGGTACCTGACCCAGTGCAGGACTCTAGTCTATACTTTTTTTTTTTTTGAAGAAAATCCTGCATAGTATACCTTTAACAATATTAATCTTCACACGTTAATACTCACCTTTTAAGATGAACACAAGCTATGGACAAATATTCAGACTGTGTCGTAACTATAAAAACAAAAGACCAAAATGAAGGAAAGAATGCCAACATCAGTGAATTTTATTAATCTTCAGCTCCATGTTCTCTTTATATACCACAACCACTCAATCTCAGTTTACAGTTTGTTTCTGAGGGGAGGAATTCAACAGTAGAGCAGTGTAAAATTACTCATACAGGTCAAACTGTGTTCATGTGTTCTTCAGTCTCTTTTGCATATAACATCAACTGCTTCCAATATCAGTTTGGAAATGACAGTGCATGTTAAATACTGAGCCCCCGAGGGTCCTAATACTGTACTGTACCATCCATTACCTAAACCTGACCAGTGACACACTGTCTCTGAGCAGGTATACAACACTCAAGTCAACAAAACTCTTTTCAAGAAGTTTTCACAGTAGATTCCACCTTAAGACAATGTTCATCCATCTTATACTAAGAGTGAGTAGTTTTACACTAAGTTATTTGCTTTTTAGCCCGTTTCACTTGTAACTTCCACTGAAATGCTTCGCAAACAACCTGATTCAGTCACATTTGCGATCAGGAGACAGTGACACAACGTTTCTATGGCTTGAATGCAACCCAGGGCTTTCAACATGTCATACTGGGATCTGTGTAAATTCAAGTTAAAATAGAACCAAACCTCCTCGCTGGATCTAAAACTGAACTTTTTTTTCTCACACACTGTATGTTGTGGTACATTTCTAAATACTTCTAAGAACTCAGAGGCCCTCCTCAGCGTACTGAACCTATCCTCTAGCAAACAAGGTGGAGTGAAGTCTCTGTTTTTCACCCAAGCCTTCCTGTTTGTTTTTGTGAAAGTGGGGAAGGACCTGGTGCTCACGTTTAGCACCATTTCTTTGTATCAATTCATGTCTAAAAACAATCGCGTCTGCATTTCACAAAGCTTCCAATCCTTAGGTGTGCATCATGTTTCATTTTTTCCCCTAAAACCCAAACTCTGAAGTCATGCAGGATTGCAGGTTGGTTTTTGTTCCCCATTGTCACTGACAGAATCTGCTTTAAACTAGAATTACTTCCCTTGCTCTAGCTATAAATAAACCTTGAGCTCTAAGATATATACTATATTCATATATTTTATATACAGCCATCAACTGACTGATATAAATCCTGTTTTTTTTTAAATGATATTATTCTAAAAAATAAATAAAGTACCTGTGCAAATATCCACAAATTGAAGTGTTTCACATTTAAGACATTGGCGCCCTCCAGTGGCTAGTTCTGGGTATTACCTATACAGGTACACTGGAAGGAGCTGATTCAAGTCAAAGCAAAGTGCATTGAGGTCTATATTACCTAATGCTAATATACACCACAATGAGAAACGTCCAGGGAGAGGACAAGGACAGACTCCCGGTGTCCATACTGGTGTCTGCTTCTCACGTGAAACAGCACACACCAAACAGGACTGAGAAGATGTCATACATGGGTCTACGACGTGAGAGTGTGGACGATGGCTGAGTGCTTCCCCCCGCGAGAAAACAGGGTCTCGAACAAAGAGCCGAGGGAAGCCAAACGCTCGTTGTGACGATAGAAAAAAGTCGAGTGGTACATACGAAGGTGGTGGACAGGCTGAGGTTGGCGTCCCTGTTAAATGTAGGGAGTTGGGGGAGTTTATGATGGTTGGGAAAGGAAATGCAGGGTGGGTAAGGAGGGAGGGGGGGTGTTTCGGGTCACCATGAGCAAAGCCACAACTGAGAAATAGTATTAACAGTAAATCAGCAGCCAAACAACATGATCTCTGTAGCCTACGTAAATATCACAGTACGTTATTCACTAAAAACAGGGAGGGAGAATAGAAAGCTCTCAGTTTTCTCTGTCTCTTTTTTTTATACATTGAATATGTACTGTATGAAGGCGCTGGGGGTTGTTCACTTTAAAGGCAACTGGACTAACGAAAAGAAAACACTGTGCACACTGCCTTCATCATGCCTTTCCAAATTCAGAACACTCCCCCCTGATCCCCACAGTCATCAGTAATGGACAGACCAGTTTATCGACTGGGCCACCAGAAGGAGAGGGTGGACATTTGGAAGTGTGTGTGTCAAAGGTGAGTGTATAATCGCTGCTTGGCTGATCTGCTTTTGGTGTTTTCCATCAATGTGCTAAGATGATGGCTGAGGTGAGGTGATCACATGGCACAGAAGAGAACCAAAGAACTGCATTGCACTGAAAAGAAACCAGACTTCTCTGTTAGTTTGTGTTGGGACGACTGACAGGTTTCGAGGGCGAGCTTGGCACGACAAACCGCGTTTGTCGTTCATGCTCGCCTGAAAGATTTGAGCGTTTTGAGATAGAAAGATATTCTCCAGTGTGTGTCTCTGCTGTCGTGTCTTCAGTACAATGCTTCTGAAGAAAGGTAAAGGGAAGAAAAAGGGTGGGAAGTTAGAAAATCCAAATGCTTTGAACAAGTGTTACTGACGATGACCAGCGCTGACAGACGGTGAATCCAGCCAATCAGAGAGCAGAATGTGTGCATGTAGTTTATGCAGACCTCTCTATTCATTGTTCCAGAGAGCCAGCATAGATAAAAGTGTTAAAAGACAACTAGGGCCGGGTATATTTTAAAAAGTGATGATGCCAATACCCCTAAAGTGGTACCGATGGAGCACTGCATTTGATACCTTTTTTCCTGCTTCATTCGATACCCATCATGCGAATGGAATCATTCCTGAAATAATCCATTTTATGTAGCACTCAAGGCCAGTACTGGTCTATCACAGCTATATCAGTATGTAGCATATATGTTGTCTGATATGCTCCAATTTTTAATAGAACATAATGCAGATTGTTTTTATTTTTGTAGCTTCATAAGAAGCATTTTATGTATATGTGATCCTTTTTCTTAATTCAAGTTTATATATACATCCATATATATAGATACATGTATATATTTTTATACATCTTTTTGTTTTTATTTATAGTTATTTATAACTACACTGACTTTATTAACTCCACTTCTGAAGTCGTGCACCTTTTTACTCCTACCACGTCAGCACCGATGTGTCAAAAATACCAGTGAAAGTTCACAGTTTCAGTTACCTTGCGAGACTGATGGATTTGTAAGATCACAAGATCACGTGTGCATCCATCTTGCCAGGCTTCAAGTTATCTGTTTGTGCCCGCAGCAAAAGTTATACAGCCAATCACTGTCTGAGGAGGCACTACTGGCAGCTACGGGTGTGGATTTAGGTGTGACGACAGCGAGAAGCGTCCATGGAAGCAACTCGTCTCGAGTTAGCGTAGATACTGTGACAGTATCAGTTATATCAGAACTGGAGAGTATTTCTTCATTGAAAGAAGAGCAAAGAACAACACTAAAGGCTTTTCTCCATGGAAATGATGCTTTCGCTCTTCTCTCGACCAGCTTCGGCAAGAGCTTGATCTGACTGGTTCCTCCAGTGGTTCATCCAATCACCTGCCAGGTGCTTTTCGAAAGTGCCTGCCCTTTTCTAAACACTTCCTATGGGCGACTTCCCAGATGGTTCTGTGTAACAAACCATCAGGCGTGTCAGGTCACTGCTTTAGTGCTCTGATGTCATTTTGGACAATAAAGTTATAAAATTTATTGTTGAACTGTAAAATATCCCGCCTCTCTTGCAAATATGCAAAAGTGTGTGTTTATATAGAGATTCTATATCATGTATAAACAGGGTTTCTGCAGGTTTTAACAAATTAAATCGAGGACTTTTTAGGACTGTTATGAATGCAATTAAAGGTCTATCTCATGTCCATACTAACAAACAAGTACAAGTACAGTTTGCTGAAGTTAATGCAGCTTTATAAAAGTAATGTAATCAAGTTAACACTTCAATATTTTTAAGTACCAGCAGAAACCCTGTTGAAGATCATTCGATATATCAATATTGGCATTTTTTGACGGTCTAATACTTGAACTGCTTTCACCATCATCCCCAAAAGTCCAGTATTGGACAAGCACCAATTTTGTCAGACATCACAGTTGTGTAGTGTAGCCGTAGTTTCCAACATTTTGGTGCCATCTTGGAACTGCCAGCTCTGTCAAACACACCATGCTCGACACCACAGACTGTATGGGGTTGTAGCTGCTGCTGTAGTAGGCCAATCACACATCACATTTAATTAAAATACATTTGTAGTGATTGGCTGCGAGCAAAACAGTCAAATTTGTCAAATTTTCTAGATCTGTGTACAAAAAGGATCAAATGCAGGATATTTCTTGGTACCGAGCTATTTTGGTGGATACTTTAGGGGTATCAAATACCGATACCCAGCCTAATGACAACAGTGGTATGAAAGCTTATAATGTTTAACCAAATCAGCTGTGTTGATTTCAGTTTGACTCTTAAAAGGAGCATGAATATGCTGCACCAAAATCTTCTTGTGTGCATTAAAATCTTTGCTAACCAAGAGTTTTGTTACTCAGTGAACATTATCTACATTTTTAATTTCTGCTCATCCCATGCGGAGAAACTAGAATGTGACTGAGAGGTGACAGCTCCACTTAGTTTGATGAAGTGGAAGATGTCACTGGCTTTTTGTATTCCAGGTCAGCCTCTGATTGGCTGCTTCAGAGGCCTGTCAGCCCTGCTCCCACTGACCTTAATCCAGTGCAGTCGTCACTGCTGTATGTACACGAATCAAAGCACTGCGAGCCTCTGCGGCTGCTTATCTGATCACTGAGTCGGACCATTTCCACGTTTGTGCATGTTATTGTCCCCAGGTGACGAAGAGTCAGCAGATAATCAGGAAAAGAAATGAACGGTGTGCGTAAAGGTGACATATAAAAGAAGGATTCTTTTTCTTTTTTTTTTTTAAAAAAGGACTGGCTGGTCGATGACGTCCGATACACAAGAGATGATGTTTGTCTGTAGTGGTGAGAGTGACAGTGGGGAAAAACAATGATCAGAGCAATAAATAACAAAATAAAGAGTCATTATGGCTAGAGTAGCAATAAAAAATATTCAACTAGATTCCGTCTCATCCAGGTCCAGTGGGTGCAGTCACTCAGTGAAGAAGTTGGCTGAGCTGGGTGGGGTGATTGGGTGGAGGGGGGGTGCTTCAGTCTGTGTGACTTTACGGGTCAAGTGTGTGTGTATCTGTGTGTGTGTGTGTGCGTGTGCAGGGGGGGGTAGGCATGAAAGACACAGAAGGAGAAGAAGTCTTTTCTCTCGGGTCCAGCCCCTCGCCCCTTCTCTGCTATTTTTTTGTTTTGTTTTGTTGTTTTTTTTCCATTGATTATTTCCACCCCCCGCTCCCCTTTTTGCGCACACACATCGACACTCACTCACACAAAAACACACACTGGTACGCAAACACACCCTCTCCGATCAAAGTTCAAGGTCCTTAGAGATTTGGGTGGCAATGTCCCGAAAAGCTAGCGGTGCCCCCCAGAGTCGCGTGTAGCGCACCCCGTTAGAAGTCTCGGAGGTGCCCGTGGAAAGATGGCACACCTCGGCCTCGAAAGCCACGCGGCCCCCTGCCACGCCGTGGGTGCAGGAGAGCAGAAAGGGGCCGGCATGGTGGACCTGGCAGCCACATCCGAGCGCCGCCTCCCGCAGAGCCAGTACCACCTCCGCAGGGTCCCGCCGCCCACCGCCCCTCAGATCCCAGCCACGTCCGACGGGCCGGGGCTCGGACGCTTTTTGATACCCAGGTAGATGGCAACTAGGGAGAGGAGGGGGAAAAAAAAATCAGAAAAATGTTGCAGCTATTGTAGCAGTGAGTTGTGATCATTTTTATGAGTGTAGTCCATCACATAGTGGCTTTAAAGGAGGAATCTGTAATATATTTACTGTAATAAATCAGAAAATTCTTAAAAATGAGCAATATGTCAAGTGGGGGCAAAATTTTGAGATAAAAAGTCATAATTATAGGGAAAAAAGTAATGAGATAAAGAGGTGAAATTATCAGAAAAAAGTCAATTACGAAAAAAAAGACATTATGAGAGAAAAGTGGCTTTAAAGGAGAAACTTGTAATATATTTACTGTAATAAATCATAAAATGACCATGATATGATGTCAGAGGCTAAGGAAACAAAACTAAAATTTGAAATACTTGCTTCTCTGACAACGCTACAACTTTTTTTTAATGCCTGATTCACATTAATTAGAGTTCAAATTAAAGCCGAATGTTTGCAGAATGAGTAAGTGTCGGTTTATGAGTTGTAAGAAATCATTACTAATCATGTAGAAGGAGTAGATTTTTTTAACTGTTAAACTGAGCAAAATGTTAACAGAGTTTGGCAGGCAGTGAGACAGGCAGCCACTTTACTCATTGTCCAGAGTGTGTATTTTCAGAGCAGTGGACTTTTGTTTTCAGTTTTCAGTTTTGCACATGCAATTGCTACTTATTGCTTCTTTAAGGCCAAATGAGTTGGCACAGTCACTATGGACATAACTGTTAGGATCTCTTCTTGAGTCCAGTTTCTGCAAATGGAGACTCATTATCTTCCAGCATTTTTAAAGGCACTGAGAGTGCAACTGCTCAATGGTTAAATCTTGATACTTGTTATCTAATTACACACCTAACGTGAGTTTCATTTATGGAAAATATTATGTAGGTACACATGGATTATAAACAGTGGTGGAAGGTAGCTAAGTACATTTACTCTAGTGCTGTTCTTAAGTACAAATGTGAGGTATTTGTACTTGCCCAGATCAGGCAGTGCGCAGGTTTGACAGTGAGGAGTGTCTTTTTCCAGTTGTTTTCTATTGCCAGTGAACGTTTTGCAAGCAGCTAGTCCACCCTGGGTGCCTCGTGTTTTGGACACTTGGAGCACTTTGTGTTTTTTTTACAGAAGCGCCCAGAAAACCTTGAGTTGAAAAAACTCCAACTCAGAGAGGAAAAGTGTCCCAACGTCATTCACATTTTTCATTGAGGGATGAGCCTTCTGTGGTTGTACAGAGGCAGGTTGGAAATAAGAATCACAGAGAACAAATTAGTGGTGACTGTTGCTGGATACATGGAGCTACATGGTTCTACCGACTGTAGCTGCCAGAATTTTAACAGAAAATAACAACTTGGAGGCAAATTTGTGTGATACTTGAGATTTCAGGTATGTTGTTCATTCACTGAAACTACACTAACAACTGATAACCCAGTTTATCTAGTCAACCCAACAGTATATAAAGCAGTTAAAATGAGCTTAACCTTTAACATGTACAGCAGTAAAATACGACATACACTTTAATGCAGCAGTAATATTAATAAAAAAACATCAAGATATAATAGTAAAACACTCACTGGGAACATATTACTGCAAAATGAGTACTTTTACTTTTGATACTTCCATACTTTTACTTAAGTAAGATTTTGAATGCAGGACTTTGCCTTACAGGTGAGTATTTTCACTGTTTAGTATTAAAGCTTTTACTTCAGTAAAAGTATGTCTATTCTTCTTCCACCACTGATTATGTTTGTTTATGAAAGCCCATTTCTGCCAGTGAAAGAAAAAAAATACCCACATGGTAAGTTGAAATTATAAGATAAAAATTAATAACTAATAATTATGATATAAAAAGTCAATATTATGAGATATTAAGTCAAAATTATGAGATAAAAAGTCATAATTATGTGCATTAAGTAAACAAATTCTGAGATAAAAAGTCGTAATTGTGAGATAATAAGTCATATTTCTGAGAAAAATATATGAAATTAAGAAAAAAGTCATGATTAGGAGATAAAAAGTTAAAAATTTGACTCTTCATCTCATAATAATGACTTTTTATCTCATAATTTGGATATACAATAGGGATATGTTTGTCTTTCACAGGTGGAAATAGGCTTCCATAACCACTGCACGTGTTGAATTTGCTTCCCTGAAAGAAGTAGCCAGTCAATCAATATATCAATCAAAATCAGCCTCTTTCTTGCAGCAGTTATTTTCAACACTGCTGACTAATAGCTCAGTGAGGTCTGCTACCAATCTCAAAATTGAAAACAAAATCAACCGATTATCTATTTCCAAAGTGCTGTCGATGCGGCTGGAACACGTGTACTGACCTTGTGACCGCAAATCTCCTGATTCCCTCAGATTCATTTGTGACCCTGTAGGACAAACAGGCAGCGTAAGAGGTAATCCACTCGACTACAACAAGCCTGCTGACCAACCCACGACTCTCAGATGAGATGGCGTTCGGCAGTGGATGTCATACAGTGAGACCAGGCAAGCATCAACTAACAACAAACACGTGATGTGGAAAACAGTGTGTCCTCACCTTACAGGAAGGCACTTTTCTATTTTCTCATTCATAATCCTTAAAGCATGCTCATTTAAACGACTTTTCATCATTACACAATCCCATCCATTCTTCCCAACAACACATGGAATAAACATTCAATGGCTTTCAACCCATCAAACACAAAGTAAAAATGACAACATAAAACAGAATTTCTAAAGGTAAACTTGTGAACAGGATCATGAAAGACTAGTTAAAAGGACAGTTCACCCTAAAATAAAAAAACACATATTTTTCCTTTTACCTATAGTGCTTTTTATCCATCTAGATTGTTTTGGTGTGAGTTGCTGAGTTTAAAGGGATATAAAGGAAGTAGATGGCACTCGGCTTGTGGTGCTCAAAGTGACAAAAATATTTGAAAAACGCTCTTTACAGAAATCATGACCTGGTTACTCAAGATAATCCTCATCTGTCTTGTGAGCAGTTTCATGCAGGAGCTATTTCTTCTAAACTACACCCGCCAAACATATCGCCGCTCTAGCTGGGTCAGTGGTGCTAACATTACAGGTCAGCAGAGGAGGACACCATGGGCCTATTCTAAGCCCCGACCCTTTTTTTCTTCTGTGGTCCAATAACAGTACCTGGTGGAACCTCAGTCAACTTTTTTTCCTTTCCTGCTTCCTGTATTTAGATTTGCTATCTGCTAAGCTTGACAACAGTATGTTGAAAAAAGGGGCGAAACAGTATTTAGGACTATGACAATAACCACATTACCTCATTATCATCACCACCGCAAATTTTATTTTGAAGGGTCAATCTCGTATTGAAATCAGCTCACTGATCAGCACTGTCACACACAAGTCAGGAACACAACCTCTGATTGGTCAACAGACTTAATCCAAGGCGTCTTGGGATTGCCTGTGAGTGGCTAACAACATGCTAACAACAAACAACAACTGTTTTCAACATGGAAACATGATAAATAACTACAGATATGTATCGCCAATGAGCCACTGTTGATTTTTTTTTCCCCCATTCATATAAGCATTTTGCTAACATTAACTAGCAGATCAAACTGGCTTGCTAACAATAGAGTGCCTTAGTCACACCCTTTCTGTGGCACCACTATGGGACATAATGCCTGAAAAAATATGGACTGTAGTCAACGGCGAGAGACAAATTATTGTTTGATCCCATTTGAATTGTGCCACAAA
>JAJHUR010074400.1:0-10840 GCA_027495735.1 Lutjanus campechanus
TTATATCTCATTTCACATTCATTTTCTATCGCTGCAATGCTACTTAAGGAATGAAGCGACAAGTGACATTTTAAACAGTTGTTGGACTGTCTCTTAGACTTTGTGTCTTCAATAAGAGCAGACTGAACTTGTTATGAAAAGATGCTTTTAGCACAGCCGTGTTCTTACTCAACTGTTTTTCTTTATGCAAGAATAAAATACTCAAGCACCACAACAATCTGCTTTGTGAATGTTTGTAAATCTGAGCAGAATTCTTGTATTACACAGCATTTCAAGATCAGGCTTAGGGGTAATAGATTACATCTAACAGGAATTATGTTATCTGGATACCAAAAAAGGTAATTGTATTCCAGTGTGTGTGTTTTTTTTTTTGTTTTTTTTTGTCTTTCAATCAATCAATCCATCAATCAATCAATCATTTGCACACAACAAAGGAAGGAACAAACTAATAAACCTAACAATGAACATAAAACACTATCAATCTGTTATCACTCAACTAAATTAACCTGCATCTATTTTGATATTAGATTCATTAAGTTTTGAGTCTTTTTTTAATGACTCAAAACCAAAATTATTGTGGCCTTTGCACAGGTTGTTTTTAAGAGGTGTGGCCAGACGATCAAGAGGGTTCAGGACAGGCTGGGAGAGAAAGCAAGAGGAGAGATGTGAGGTTCAGGAGCAATAAGTCTCAGGAGTCAGGAGGGGTCCAGGAAAGAGGTCGCAACGCCCAAAGGGCATTTTGTTTTATGCTCCGAAACGAGACACAGGATATGACAACACATATGACTGTCATTAACTCAGTGGTTCTCAATGATGCCACTGATGGAGCATAAAGTCACTGCATGCGGTGTATAGATAACCAGGGTGGAAAATATGGAAACTAAGTTAAAAGACCATGATCTATAGGGAAAATAAAGTTTCATGAGTTTAAACACAGTATTACACTGTCCTTTGTTTCAGTAAAATTCTTAAGTGGCCAGAAAAAGCTTGAAAAACACTCAGTTAACAACAAACAGTGATAATCTGTATTCAGACATACAGTAGAAAGTCATCTTTCCAGGTTATTTTACCATCAGGTCAGACATGTAATACATCACCCTATCCAAGATGTTTAAAGAGACAAAATACAGGTTTAACAAGGCAGTGAGAGAAGTTAAACAATGTACTTTAAGAAAATTCAACAGTCATCAGCACACAAGGTGGTGCTGTTGTTAATTTTATATACTCCATCACAGGGCAAAAACATTCAACATGAGTTAATAAACAAAGACAGAGATGGTCACACAGATCACAGCAACACTGATGAGCAGAAACTTGTTTGAAAGTGTGAAGCAGTTCAGTGGAAAATTTAATGTACAGCAAAATTAGCAGAGAGCTGTGTCATTAACAATAAAAGAATTTTCTCTGAAGTCCTGATCTATTCCATGCACACACACATTCAGCCATGGCCTAATATGTGATGCAGGGTGAGCACCGATAATATCCTTAAAAAAGTCTACATTGGTCGTAGGGTCCTGCATCTTAGCTTGTTGAACAAGCAGCCAAACAAACATTCACAGAGGAAAATGCACTGATAACATCAGTTTGAGGTTAAATTTTACATTTCAGCTGCAGCAGATTAAACAGCATGTAAACATAGACTTCCTGCAAATGTCACTTGGGTTTTCTCAGTTGTGCCTGGAGTATATTCATAGGCAGCATGCATTTGTATGTATGTATGTATGTATTTATTTATTTATTTAGTAGAGAGATAGCCTGAGTGTGTTGTGGGTGCTCGAGTCACAGTGACCGAAGCTCACATCCTGAGTCCTGTGTGTAGGTAGGGTTAGGTAATAAAATGTAAATGGAAAGCTTTTGGTACTGGTTTAATACCAAAAGACGCTGTATTACTCAGAACGCATAAACTATGTCAATTTAGTCTCAGGGGGCAACAGTCAGTGTTTTGGGTCTTCCCGTACAGATATCTAGATAACATATAATGGCCAAAACTTCCCCCTCCATGCGCCACTCCCTGTTTACAGTCTGCTTATTAACTTGCAGCATGAGAACGGAGTTGGAAACTAATCTGTATAAACAGATATCTGCATATGAATAATAATAAGTTAATAAAAAGCTCAATCATCACCAGATGATAACAGCTGAGTTCCGAGATAGATTTTTCATGATATGGGTGAACCTCAGGTCAGAGAATATTAAATATAAAATGTATATACACTCAGCTCTGTGTTTTGTTTTTGTTTTGTTTTTTCTCTATGGCATTTCTTGCAATAGATTAAATAAAATAAAATACACTGAAGAAGAATGTCATGTGGAAATGTTAAATTTTATTTTTTGAATCATGGCTGTGAGCGTTTGACTAAATGTGGGACGAGCCGATAATGCTGGTGTGCGTGCCTCCCACCTACCCATCCCAACAGATTAAAAGATAGCACTGTATATAGGAACTGGTCTATTTCTCATGCAGAACATTCACACAGGAAAGCCAAAGCCAGACTGAGGAAACAGATAACTCAACTGCAGGTTGGGACTCTTCTCTTTCCTCCCTCCACATCTTTTACTTCTGCTGTTTTCTCGTGTATCCTCTCTTTACAAGTATCGGTAACTCATCTGTGTTTCTTTATTGAAGGTAAATATCATCTTTAACGCCTGCATCATCTCCACCATGAAGACACTGACTGTGTCTGCACTTGTTTGTGCCATAATGACTCTGGCCAGAGCTGATGGTGAGTGGTAATCCCAATTATTTGAGGGTTTTGTTTTTGTGTGTGTGATTTGTACACATCCATTTACTGTAGCACAGAGGCAAAACAGACACAAGGACTATCGTACATCCACATTATAAAACAACCAGTGATTTACCCTGACCCAATGCCTTTTTCCTCTGTTTCTCCTCAGAAAGTAGTCAGGTGGACATGACTTCAAAATCTTGTCCCAGAGACTGGACCGCGATCCAGGGGCGCTGTTTCCTCTTTGTTGCACGAGAACTGAAATGGTCCAGTGCTGAGGTAATCAGGATTAGTTTATAGTGGATTAGACATGTGTTTATCATTACTGGTCATTTTATTTCCAAGTTGCGGACCTTTTCCTTTTTGCATCTGCATCACCAAGATCCATTTATTGCATTCATTATAGATGTTTTGTAGCAACTCTTCATTGCTCTCAGCTTTGATACGAATATTGTATACAGCACATACAACATTTTAAAAATTCTATATGATTTAGTTTGTATCTACTAATTTATTCCTGAAATGAAATTACAGAATTATGGTTTATAATAGAGTCAGGAAGACAAATCTGTCAGCCAATATTATCGGCCCGATATTGTCCAGGCACAGCTACATCAGCCTTTATCGTGGGTTGTTCCAAAATTTTCACTTGGAGAAAAGAGCTAGAATTAAATTATTAGACTCTGATGATTTTCAATATCTATCCATGGTTCTTCATTTATATTATGAATATTCAGGTCAGTATAAAACATTTGAGCTGTGTTGTGATAAAACTGTTACCTCGCTCCTCTCCAGGGTAATGCAATAATTTTCTTATTAATCTGTGAGCTTCATTAGACCAAATAAATGGAGGAAAAGTTTAAGCTCACTTCTTTAAAAAAAATTGTATTCTATGTTCAGGTTTAGTTTGAAATCTGCACAGGAATTTACATCAGCTTTTAAAGGTTTATTCTATCTATTAAATTCATCTTCAAATCAGACCGATTTTCAATGTTTTGTTTAAGGTCTTTTTTTGTGTGTGTGTGTGTGTGTGTGTGTTTTAATCATTTGTTTTTATTTTTGACAGTTCCACTGTTTGTCTCCTTTGTAGAAAAACTGTCAGACCAGGGGTGCAAACCTTGCTTCTGTACACAATGCTGAGGAGCACCTGGAAATTCAGAAGATGATACAGAGAATGGCACATGGGCATAGGAAATCATGGCTTGGAGGCTCTGACAGCCAGACTGTATGTTATTTGTCATTACAATTAATTGAATATTATTCATTTATGGTTTTCATACAGTTTTCACTTCTGTTGTGTCTTTTAGGAGGGCACTTGGCTGTGGATTGATGGTACACCTTTCGACTATCGGCACTGTGGAGAGTTTAACAACATGTGGTGGAGGCAGGACTGCTTACAAATGAATTATGGAGGTAAATTGTATTAAACACATTATTTTGAGTGCTTGATGTATGAGTGTGAATGATAATGATAATTTTTAGGAAAATTTTGTGATGATGAAACAGAATAACATCATTTAATAGGGATGTAACAATATTCATTGGACTGTGATGATATCGATTGTGATATTGCATGGTTAATTATTTTATTTTAGTATTTCACTATTTTATAAAAGGACTGCTACTGACTGCTGCATTGCTTTTGGTTTGCAATTGTACATACATAATTCAAGATTTCATTGCCAGACATCCTACCAATTTTTTACACAGTTCATGGCTGGCAACATTTATTTTATTTTACTAAAGGAAAGTAGAGACACTTTTTAGTTAAAAGGAAAAGCAAATTTTATACAAACATTTTTATTATTGAATAAAGGACATTTTTCCGAGCCATCATTTTTATTTCATCATCAATGGAGCTCTGATACTATGATTCACCATGGCAACGGGTAAAAAAAAGGCAGACCCACCATTTTAATCCAGTACAGATAAAAGTACGAATGTGTGCCGTGGCCGATCATGATATTTATCTTAAAAAACAGGAGTGGAGAGAGGAGTCAAGAAGTTCACAATATCATGTTTTTTTCAGTGTGCTACACTCAATCATTATTTACCACATGAATTTCTTTAATATGCTGTCTTTAATGTTGCACATACAAGATCCTCTCAAATTGTCATTAATTAATACCAACAGTCCATCAAAGCCACAGTTCACGCAGAACAAAGCCCAATAAATGCAATAAATACTAAATAGAAAGCAGATTAAAGGATCAAGCAATTATCCTGCTACGGGAGAATAAATGACACGACCACAACCAACTACAAACAAGATGATTTCAGAAATATCCTAACTTATCTATAATGTATGAGTAAATAATATACTCACAATTAACGAATACAAATTAATACGTATGACAATAATTCTCTCTACCATTGCTGCATAGAAGGCCTGTGTGGGGTGAGGTACACATGATGAAACATGTTAAACTGCAGAAGTCAACGTTTCATGAGTAATAATGATTTTGTCATTATCTAGGTTTAAACTGACTGTAAATCTTGAGACATCTATTTTATTTAAATGTGTGTAAATATTTCAAAATGAAATGCTTCAAAAACAAATTAAGGTAAATGCAGCATATATTTGAACAAAAACTCATTTTAAGCTGTATCTAATCCAGTTTCAGAATTTTAAAGGGGTTTCAGCTCTTCTTCACTCAGAAATATTCACATCGTCTCCAACAAAACGTGAACTTCTGCAAATGGATGTGTTCCAGTTTGTGCTTCGATAGATCAAAGTGTACGTCAGAAAGCATTAACGCTGCCAAACGAATGAGGAAGTGAGACAGTGTGTCAGACAGCTGCTTCAGACTCTGCAGGATGGGGAGGAGACAGAGAGAAGCCCAGCGTTTGTTGAAGAAAACCTGCCAGCAAGCAGGTTTTCTTCTAAGAGTCAGTTACCGTTGTAACCACAGTAACTGACTCAAAGTTGAAGTTATCTCTCTTTCTGAAACAGAAAACCCAGAGTTTCCCTCATCTCAGGCTTAACAAATTGAGTTTTCATTATTTGCTTTCTGAAACAGGGCTCTGGTCACTCATGCAGGAATGTGAGTGGTGAGTGGCCATCGCCTGCAGATTCGAGCATCTTTGCTAGTTGTTGAGGCTGTGACTGTGCGCCCTTGAAGTTCACCAAAGTTGAACTCAATGCAAAGAGAAGGCGCAAAGTCATGGCCACGCCCCTTAATTTGTGCCTTTCTGCAGTAGGCCACTACCATTACCACACCCCTTTTAACCAATTGGCATGAATACAAACACACACGTTCACACACACAGACACACACACTCAACCGTTTAGCTACACATACACATGCACACTACACATACACTGCAATAGCTGTTTGTGCTTGTTTAATATATTTAAATATTGTATTGTGGACTTTTTTTTATTGTGGTATTAATATGCCTATAATTTAATAAATACGTTATGGTTTTGAGAATGTTTAGTAATTTATTCACAATGCCATCATTTGACAGTTTCAGGTTTTTGTGTGTGCATCACTGACTGCTGTGTTTTCGGCACTTTACAGCTAACAACTGCTGGGATGATGTGCAGTGCTCCAGCAAACGTCCATTTGTCTGCTCCAAAAAACCTTAAAGATTCCTCAGTGGACACAGAGGCATGAAGCTCCTGTCAAAATCACACACACAGATGAATGTGTGTTTGACTCATCTATATTTGTGTCGTCAGTTTCATACATAATATGAGGGATTATATATTATTATATCTCATTTCACATGTATTTCTTTTCTATCACTGCAATGCTACTGAAGGAATTAATTATTCTTATTCAGCTGTCTTTCTTTAAGCAAGAATAAAATGCTCAAGCGCCGTAACAATCTGCTTTGTGAATGTTTGTAAATATGTACAGCAATTTTGCATTAGACAGTATGCCAAGATCAGGCTCAGGAAGTAACAAATTACAGGTAATGGGATTATGCAATCTGGATACAACAACGATAACTAAATTACAGATAAATAAAGATGTAATCAGATTACTTATACATTTAGTAAAAATGGTGATTATTAGTAGAATTACAATTTTAAATAATAAAGAACAATATACTACCATACACATTGCACACACAAATGCGAGCTAGTTCAGGCAGTCAACTCGAGCTGCTACGTCAACTTCACGTGACATACCTCGACATACCAAACACACACTTCCAATCTCGAGGTCTATTTAAACTGCTGAACCTCCCATTTCTCCCTCTGCCTGCCAATGCGTTGCTGCCCCGCACTAGCGTTGCTGCCTGCTCTTTAACCCCACCACCACCCCAGCATCCACCTGCAGGCTCCGACGGGGGGGGTTCAAGAATTTGCTCATCACTCCCCTTATTTCTATGTAACTTAAAGCTATAGTTGGTAATGTTGAGAGAGATATTGGAGAGCTAGCAAGATTTAAAAGTGGCACCTCCTCTAAGCTCCACCACCTCATCCCCCTCCCGTCAGTGCTCCGTCCAAAACCACGCCCCACGTCGAGTAAAAACGCTCAATGCTCCGTGCAGGAAGCACAGATCCTATAAGTTAGGCTTACACCGACAAAGAAGCTAATGTTAGCATTGGGCTAACACAAGCTACAAAAGTAGCTAAGTTGACAAACGTTACATATTTCATGAAAATAACAAATCCGCCCGAAGCAAAACAAATAATTACCTGTCCAACAGAAAGACAGCAACCTCTGCATCACTTTTCAGGCCCTTCAGATGCCTCAATTGTCTCCACCGCTCAAAGGCTGCACCAATGTTGACTCTGGTTTGTCCTCTAGCTTTATCAAGAGCCTTTTTCGTCGCAGCCTTTTTCTGCCTCCGGCTTTCTTTTCTTTGCCTGTTTAGCAGGGCGAGCCGTTACAAGTAACACTGAAGTGATATTTTTGGCTGCATTTTCTCTGCTATAGTACTCTTATGAACTAATTCTCCTGCTAACTTGGTATTTCTGCTCAGGAGCGCGCTAAATATTTCCGGCAACAGTGAAACATGATGAGTGCGCATGGGGAGGCGGGAGGAACAGAGGGGGGCGTGGGCAGGACGAGACATGAAGGCATCTGATTGGTTCCTTTCCATTCGGACTGAATGGAAGGGATTAGTCAGAGTTTTTACAGGCCTGCAGCTGACACAGAGGTCTGATTCTTTTCGTTCCTTTTTCTGAATACATAATGTGTTGACTATTCTCAGGATGGAAGGACCATTTCACCCAGTATAACAAAAAGTGTTTCTGAACAGGATTACCAACTATAGCTTTAAGCTGCGGGGAGTGATGAAGTTGGAGCCTAGACGCCAAACTCAAATCATGTTCTGCTGCTGAATAAACATTCTAAATGTGAGTTGTCTGACTGAACTGCCAATTCATTATCATGGCCGCTAGTGAAAAGATGGTTCACTGGGTGAAGTTTTGAGTACAACATCCAGTTAGATGTGCACTTTGTTTTGCTGTAAATGTCAACGTGAATGCATTTATGCACTCAAAACAAGAGGTGTAAGTATGGAAATACACAAATTGAGACACAGCTAATGTTAACATGCTGAGCAAGTATAATGTTTATCATGCTCACTATTTTAGGTTAGCGTACTTGCATGCTAACATTTGCTAATTGGCGCTAATTATAAAGTACAGCTGACACTAATGGGAATGTCAATAGTTTTTGCTGGTATTTAAATAAAAACAAAAAGTGATGTACGAATGATCATTTTGACCAAATTATGGTGCTAAAGTAACTTTAAAGTTTCCAGTTTTACAACTCATTTATTTGCTTTACCAAAAAGGATAATATTGTTCCTTGATAACATAATAGAATAGTTTCAGGAAAAGTTTTTTTTTTCTTAAATAGTAACCTTAGTGTGTTATTTCATTCTGTTACATATTATGAATATTATTGCTAATGTTAGTCTGACTTAATGATAGCTGGTTTTGTTCAGTAAGTTTAAAAAGACCTCACATAAACATAATATATCTTGCATTAGACTGAACCTTCTTTCTGAGTCAAAAAGAGAAAATGCCAGCTCAGCTGCAGGGGTAAAAATGAACTGAGGCTGAATTCTTCCATGTGGAAAATTAAATGAATGTGTTCTAGCACTTTATGCACTGTATATCTGGATAAGTCAAGATTTTTAAATGTCGGAAATTAATTTTGAGGCTACTTTTTCAGTATCTCACAAACTAACCCAACAGGTAAACTCAATATTTATTTCACACTGAAACCTTCTTTGCTGTAACTTTTGTTATTAAACATTAATGAAAGCCAAGGCATGCAGGCATTTTCAGTGCTAAAAAAAATGTTAAAATCAAAAAATTTAATTAAATTGTGATCTTGAAGAATTGTGACACCCCTAATAGAGAAAATGTAATATAAACATAAATATACATTATTTGTAATCATGACATATAATATATAATAGAGACAGGGTTTTTACAGTTTAACAAACTTTATTGTAATTATAAATAAATTAAAAAACACACAAAAAGAGAGAAAAATATATGTATATATTAGACCCAGATTAAGAAAAATTATCAAATTTACATAAGATGCTGCCTACAAAAGTGAGATTTGTAATCTGAAACACAGCAGTACAACATTTGAGCTTCCCATCCATGAGCAGGATGTCAATGGAATGCAGTGAATATAGAATAGAATAGAATAGAATAGAATAGAATAGAATAGAAATACTTTATTAATCCCCAAGGGGAAATTCATTTGTCTGTAGTAGTCTCATCTATTAGTATAAGAATTATAGAGTCTGATGGCAGTTGGCATCAAAGATCTTCTGTATCTCTCTGTCCTACAACGAAGAGAGAGGAGCCTTCCACCACCATTATTTCTTTGGTCCATCAAGGTATTATGCAGTGGATGATCCATGTTGTTTAGGATCTGTGCCTCCACCGTCCTCATTGTGTCTCTCTCCACAACTTCCAATATGGCCTGATATTGGGCTACAGTTGCTGACAAAATTCCCTCAAAAATAATTTTATTAATTTGTTTATTTGTTTGTTGTTTTTTAAAAACAATACAATATTTAAATTAGTTTTTAAAAAAACAGAATGTTCCACAACTGTCAGAATGTTCAGATTCCTTTGATGTCCATTAGAATTATGATGTCATCTTGTGACATCATATTTATGATGTAATCTTATGACATCATGATGACATCATCACAGTCAACTACAGTTATATCAGGACCTCAGAGTACCAGACAGCACAGACAGTAACATTAGCTCGTATCAACGATACCTAAGCATCGTGTATTACAAGGATCAGCTACAACCACAGTATATTACAGACAAAAAGTCTACACATACAGTACCATGAACCGCACAAGTAACCCAAGACGCAACCAAACAAACAGGGTTGGGTTTGCTGACGCTGACCCCTCTACTGATAATCGCGGTCAACTACAGACAATGACGTTCTATGGAAAAAGGGCTATGGAACAAGAGATCAACACAAACAACAAGCCAACAAAAAGGGTTTGGTTTGCTGATGCGGCCCTTCAGGACTCTCCAAAATCTGATGCAGACTTTTTCCATCTGCAAGATGATTTTAAAAATGCTCGAAAGGAGAGCTTTCATCTGAGAGGGAAGGTAAACCGCATGTCAAAGAAAATTACTGCATTACAGGCTGAGAGCACAAGGAGTCACGAGACCATCACAGCATATGAGTCTCAGATCTCCAACCTCAAGAGACGCCTAAGGAACAGTGAGGATCGAGGACACGCTGCGTCCAAAGGCAAACTGGGGAAAGTGCTTTCAGAAAACAAGGATTTGCGTGAAAAATCCAAAGCCCTGGAAGAGAGGTTCAAGGAGACAGCCGAAAGAGAACAGGCGACCCAAAACAAATTGAGGGAAAAAGTCTCAGAGAATCAAACTTGGCAGGACAGATACAATGCTCTGGAGGAAAAGTATAGGCAGGAGCTAGCCAAGACAGAACAGGTGGCCAACAATCTGACAGTTGAGGCTGTGGAGAGCAAGAAATGGCAGGACAAACACAAAGCCCTGGAGAGGCAGTTCAGAGAGAAGATGGCAGAGAAAGACCAGACCATCATCTCACTCAAGACACAGATCTGTGACCTGAACTACAGCCTCCAGGTCCAAATGGAGCAGATGAATGCCCCCCAGCCAGGGA
>JAJHUR010074401.1:0-10431 GCA_027495735.1 Lutjanus campechanus
CTAAACTCCACTCCAACCTCTTAAATTATTCCAAGAACTCCACCAGCAGATGCTCAAATTTTCCATCTCTTTGGTCCAGACTGAAACCAACCAACCAGTATTACATGGATTGCTGCAACATTTTGACTTTGCCGATCCTCTGGCTTTTCCTCTAGTGTCACCATGTGGTTCACATTTGTAATTTTGCATGAATCGCCATGAAAATTAGATTATTTGCAGTCCACTCACAAGGAATTTTAATGACTTCACTGGCTGCAATTACTGATCAAATCTTTTTTACTTATCTAAGATTTGAGTAAGATATAAACTCCTGACTTTTGAGGCTCTTAATAACCTCTCTCCATGCTCCATATCTGACCTGTTTTTCACATGAAAGCCAGTATGTAGCCTGAGATCCTCGGGCATGTCTGAATACTGGAGGTGACAGAGCGTTTGCAGTCGGGGCCCTGTAGCTACGGAACGAGCTGCCTGAGGAAATCAGGTCAGCAGAATCAGTGACTTCTTAAAACTTACTTTTATCAGAGAGCTTTTCCTGATTTTACTTGATTTTCATTGACTGTCCTGCTGGTTTTATTAGTTTTATTGATTTTATTTGCTTAAAATGTGTTTTTATGATCGGCTTGTGATGAAGTTCTTGTAACTTGGGCTTAGAAAAGTGCTCTAAAGATTAGTATTATAATTATTATTATTAATAATGATTTTACTTTGGTTACATGGTAATAAGCAATTGTTTGCATGCTAACATGCTAAACTAAGATGATGAACATGGTAAACATTACAAATGCAGAAGATCAGTATGTTTGCATCGCCATTTTGAGCATGAATACGTCAGCTTTAGCATTTAGCTCAAAGCACTGCTGTGCCTTTGTACAGCTGCTCAGAGCTTCTATTCAATCTCTATAAACAGATATCTGTATATGAACGCAGAATCTGTTGTCAAGGGATAAGTTGTTGTTTTTTTTGCTCTGGTTTTCGTTTGTAGTCTGAGTTTTATTGACCAATCACATTTGAGTGGGCTTTGGTTGCACGCAGGTAAACAGCCAGTGTGGAGCATAACAGTGGTGGAACTTAGGAACCACTGGCTGCCGTCTGATGACAATTTAGCTTTTTACTAGCTTTTTTAAAATCTGAATTCATTTGTCGATACAATCTGGTCATAAACGTATCTCAACTCCAACTTCTCAGGTCTCGTGTTACTAACTGGACCGTAAACAATGACCAGTGCATCGGAGAGGAAGCCTTGGCCTCGATATAAGTTATCTGGATCTCCACTGTTTACTCTGAAGCATTGGCAGTTGCCCCCAGAGACTAAGGGTTTAAATTTACAAATAAAATCGTTTTAAAAAATATATGTTTAATTGTCCATTGCAGTCCTTTTCTTCTTTGTCTTTGTTGGTGCTGTGTTGTGTTTCTTTTGCACCAGCTGTGCACCCAAACAGTGAAACCAAAGGGGTGCACAATATGATTAAAATGGTATCCATCTGTAAAAACATTGCTCTGTGGCACTACTAGTGGTCAAAAACTCCATAAGGCACCTTTAATTATATATACCCCATATAGCCAAACTGATTTAGACTGAAATATAACATCAGAGCTTCAACAGACTGATGGCGGCACTGAAATGAAAATTAAATTGACAGAAAAGTAAATAACAGCAATTTTAGTGAAGAATTAATAATTTAAGTAATTTGTTGAGCAAAAATACCAAACTTTCACTTGTTCAAGCTTTACCTTCTGGTTCTTATATCATTGTAAATTGAATATTTTTATGTTTTGGACTTTCTGTTGGACAAAACGAGCAATTTGAAGACGTCATCTCTTTTTTTCATGTTTTATGACATTTTATTGACCACATTACTGATAATTTAAAAAGGAATTAAAGTGAAAATCAATAAGATGACAAAGATAATAGTGTATATCAATTTTGAGCAATGATTTTTATCATGTCCTCATCATGTGCTGTATGTAACGGTGGACAGAATACCTTTAATCTACATCTCCACAACCTCAAAACACCTCCCTAACCAGATTTGTAAGCTTCTAACTGATTGGCTTTACTGCAGTGCTGCTGTAGTGGATTGCAGTAGATTGTGTAGATGCACTTAATGAACTCATAACTCTGTTTGTCCTCCGCCCAAAGACATTTCCGACATCCCTGCAGACTCTCTTCTTTCACAAAGCAGCTCACCTTACAGTTTCATTTCTCTGTCTTTCACATCTTTTTAGTGCCCGTGTGCACGCTCTCACACACGTGCACGTGTGTGCCGGGTCCAGATGAAAGCGCCCCTGGAGCCGGGGACACTCCTTCTTGATGTACAGCTCTGACTGCAGAGGAGCCGAGGGACAGATCAATAATGGCTGCTGAATTATTAATCAGCGCACGTTCTCTTAAACCGCACCCAGAACAAATGCTGGAATTTATTTATTTACTTTTTTAGGCGTGTCATTAAAATTTTACCTACTCATTAGATAAGTGACAACGACACAGATTGCACGTCGTCCCCGCAGGTTATCCTTTGAACCATAACAATCAATTTCCTGTTCAATGATGTGACCTGCACGTATTGCTTCCCACAGCACGTCTCCGTGATTTGCTGTATATTTGAGCCCTGCTCAGAAGGAAATCAATGGAGAAACAGATTACTGTAAGCCGAGCATGTGCAGCATGTGTGCAGAGAAACTCATAACCGGCCCTTCTGTTTGTTCAGCATCGTTACTGAAATCCCCAAGTGAGGGAAAAAGTTTTAAAGGTTATAGAAGAGGGAGGAAAAAAATGACATTAGATGAGTTGTAAGTGTAGTTAATAATGTAGTAATGCAGTTGTCACACACAGGAACTCCACCTGCTGACACAGCAACATTATATTACTGCCCACTCATGATGCATCCGCCTCCATTACTGTGGAGATTGTTTGCTCTGCCCTTTTTCCCCTTTTGTCTCCCTGCCAGCAGATCTGTTGTGTGTATACGTGAGGGGAATGTGGCTCAGTGGATAATATCATACCTGTGTATCTGTGTGTGTGTGTGTGTGAGGGGTCTTTAATATTGCTGCTCAGTTTCCTGACAGCCTCTTTTCTGTTGCAGCCATCACTCATCAGGTTCAGCCTGCTGTTACGTCCGTCACACTGTGTGAACACCCACCGAGCTTTTAGGTGTGGGTTTGTATGTCACACGTGGTGTGAACACTCCCTTTATTCATAAGATACTGTAATGCATAAATGAATCTGCTGCATTTTTCAGTGATACCAGGGGCACGGCTCTAGGCTCCAGACTGAAAATCTCAACAACATCGGGGTGGACTGCCATGAAACGTGGTACAGTTTTGCATTGTTCCCAGAGGAAGAATCTGAATCCTCTGATTCTTCATCTAGCACCACCATGAGGTTGACCTTACAATTACAATTTGCAGTTTCATTTAGCAAATGCTTTTATCCAAAGCTCAGGAGACAACAACATGACTCAGTAGCATAAGGCAAACTTTGAGTCTGATAGGATGTAGGTGCCTACGGGGAGTGCAAGATACGTAGAGTGCACAGGATGCATCGAATCGAATTGGAGTGGTTCACTTGGTTTATGACTAATTACCTTCCATCAGCTTCAACTGGACGTTGCACTTGCAAAACATCAACATTGTGAAAGTTTTCTTTCATGCCATTTGCTGGTGCATCACTATGTGTCTGTGCTACTGCAACAACAGAATGAAAACACCGGCAGGAAGGTGTTTGCTGTCACCTCAGAGTCCTGTGTCATGGGTAAAAAAAATTATAAATTCACAGGCATGGGTAAAAATAAACTACTTGTGGACAGGCATTGGATGAGAACAAAAACATGTTTTTTTTTCAGGAGAAATCAGAAATGCAAATGATTGTGCAGTGTTCTAAACATTTAAAACAGCTAATTTTATCCAGGCTAATCAGTTATCAGTCAGTATATGTTTGTTATGAAAGCCTGCAACACACTTTTTGACCCCACATCCGGCAAAATAATGTGATGTCACTGGTCTGACAACAATGGAGGCTAGCCGATAACTGGTATATTAAAGTGGATGACAACGATAGCAAAAATAGCAAGTGGTGAATAGCATCGTCAAGGGCCAAATTTGACTTTGGGAGAAATTTGGTTGGATCAGAGACCGTAAAAGGAAAGCTGCCAGGAGTATTTAGCTTCTGATAGCTGCAAGCTTGGCACATCGTCGCTGAGGAAACACTTTGACAGCTGCAGGAGCACAGCTGCCGCACCAAATGACAAGATACTTTTCCAAAAGCACAACTGAGTAGCTTTGAATCTGTGTTCACTCACAGGGCTGGATAATTGCAGGTAACAGGTTGGTTCTGGTACTCAGCTTTGTGGGTGCGGTTTGCACAACTGGCTGTGCCTCCTTGTGTGCATGCTAGTAGAGCACAAGATGCAAACAAGGGTATCTGCTCATCAACACATTGCTCCTTAGCACCACCAATGGCCCAAAACTTCTCAGGACACCTTTAATCAATATAATTTTATATTTAATGGGGGTAAATAGATTTCAACAGTCATAATACTCCAATCATTTCAGTTCATGGTGCTTAAATGACGCGTATTCTGAAACAAGTGGCGACAAATGTCCAGTAAACCATAAACTCAAGTTAAGTCAAGTTAATGAGATACAAAATACTGAACAGTGGTAATCATCAGTTTGAAAGTAGCTTGGTAGGAGCGTACTGCCAATATATAGGAGCATTTCCCCCTTTTGTTTGAATTTGCATCAACAAACATAAAAACGCCGTGAAAGAAAAGGTAACGAAAATGAAGAATCAAAAATGGAGAGAAGTGAAAAAGTGTCATCCTACGAATTATAAAAGCTCAGTTTACTTATTAATGTAGTTGCTAACACACTGTCTTCAATATCCAGGGCTGGGTGGAAAGGTTGAAATCAATATCACTTTATTAATTATTTTTTCTCAATATTTTCATGAAATCTGTCACAGAAAATTATCAAACCGGTGTCCATTAAGCAGAGTTTGAGCAGATGAATTAATTTATTACTCTAATTACAAATTAAAGTGACAGCAACATATGATCGTCTCATAAGATGATTCCCGTGAAAGAAAATAAACAATAATATTGAATTATTGCTCCTGAGCTTCACTGCCCACTATTGACTACATTTCCCCCGAGGCTTCCGGGTGCAAGCAGGTTTTGTTTACCAGCCATCAGTCTGCAGCGGAGGTCCGCTGAGCCTTTATTAATTGCACCGTGTGGGCAGCAGCTGCATTCATGGAGACCATTACTGCCACCCTCCTCCTCCTCTCCTGGGAGGTAATGTGATCTCTCATGTTGCCAGACTGTCCCTGCACCTCATCAGTCAATCAGGACACAGTCGGCTGTGAGCAGGAGAGATGCCGAGGACTGAGACACTAATGGACATACAGTGATGGATGAATTGATTACCTATGTGTCATACTGTATCTATTTCATCCTGACGCAACACACATGAGGAGTACGTCAACATGCACGGCTCCTCCGGGAACCTGTGAGCGTCTTCAGGGAGCTAAAAAAAAAAGACCATGGAGAGTTTTAAATAGGCAAGAGGTCGACATTCTGTGGAAGAAGAGCAGTGTTTTGACTTTTTAACCACTGGAATCAATAGACAATTGAAGGTTGTTTTGAAGCCTTGAGTCTGGCATTATGATCGTCGCTATCTTGGTTTTTTGGGGCCAGAAGCAGCAATATTTGTACAAGGGGGTGGAGCTGGGAAGGATGCACATTGCTACACCTCTGTCACTATTAAACCTGAGTGAAAACCTGAGGGTCTCCCTAAAAATCTTGGTATTTCCCCAGGGGACGGGGCCTTCCATCTCACCAAGTGATGTGCACCTGATTTATATTCTCTTGGCTCTGACCGGGTTGTCTTGTCACTTTTTGGATAAGCTGGCAAAACCACAACATAAAAAGTTGTTTGTTAAGCTAATCTTTGCCTTAACCCAAAGATTAAACATACAAGAGACCTCACGTCTGATTGTAACTGCAAGCAGAGATGATTTGTTGTTTTTGTGATCATCAGTTTATGAAGATAGTTAGATTTTGGCTCCTTGTACTGCTGACATGGCTGCAATCACAACTAGACCTCCCTGCAGATTCTCAAGTAAGTTTTACCTTACTGTTGGTGAAGTTTCAAAATGACCATCACAACATTATACTAGAAAATATAAAGTTCAGTAGTGCTAAATTATATTGACATGATGAACTAAATTATGTCCAACAACAGAAACAAGATGAGAAGTAAGATGCGGGGTCCATATTATGATATCAGTGTACTATCTTTGCCCAAATGGGCTTACAAGGCTGACAAACATTAAATAAACTGATATCATATTGTCTCTGTGTATTATTCAGTGAGGTCTGGCTAATTTTCCAAGCTGTAGATATAAAACTAGTTTCTTTTGCATTCACTCATTCCAACTTGTTTTGTGTACATAGGGCACACGGTGAGACAGTCACAGAGTTCGCCAGAGCCTGCACTCCTATTTCCTGCAAAACCAAACCCAATCTGGGTGAAATATCAACTTTTTATGGAGTCCCAAGAACCTGAGGACACTCCACAGTGGCAACTTGTCAATCATAGGGTAGCCCCACCCTAAAGCATACCCTGTTTTATCATCTATTTTACTCTAAATGGGACAATATCTTACAAAATTAACATCATGCTGTAGTGAAGAAGACTTAAAACTGGTGATTTAGGCGAAACTGTTTTCAGAAGTAATAAATCAAGTGAGAAGAGGACTCATATTCCCATAAGCTTACATACAATCAGACTTCTATGTGCAACCAGAGGAGTCGCCACCTGCTGGCCATTAGAAAGAACGTAGGTTTAAGGCACTTTGGCATTGGCTTCCCTTTAAGACTCAGCGGCTACGCCCACTACACATTCACTCACACCGACTGCAAACAGCATGAAATAAACATTAAAATGCATAAATGACATGCAAAATGCTTAAAAGTGGTGTTCTGTTAATGCACCATCCAATGAGATCACATTGGTCAAAGTGCACCACTATTCTCATCACACTTCCCTTCGTGTCTCAGTCTGACAACATCAGCCCCTCGTCTCTCAACTCTTTAACCTCCGTCTGACTCGCCTTGTCCTTCATGTTGGGTATCTTCTTGCTCTCTGCGTTGTGTCTCTGTGTTAAGGCAGATTAGTGTGTGTATGTACACACTAGCATTAGGGAGGCAGAGCAGGGCCTTCAGGAAAGCTGTGAGACTCGAGGGCACTGGCTGTTCTTCAGCACATATGCCACCACCAGGGAGGCCACTGCCATTTTGTCTGCCTGAGGTCTTCAGAGGCCTCGAGTCTGGAGGGAAATTCTAGCACTGGATGGTGTTATTCTCCCGCAACAGACATTTTACTCCAGTGAAAAATATCCCTTTGGCTTAAAGATGAATTCCACTTAAATGCAGTGGTAGAAAGCTTTCACATGTGTATGTTAATCTGTACGATGACTGAAATGTCCACCAGTGGATTGAGGCTCAGAAACAGTCCATCCTACCAAGACAGAGTGAGATCGAGGAAGGACCAAAACAAAGGACAGAAAAAATGAAAACTTTGCAGTTCAAAGCATAGTACAATATAATACAGTATAGTACAATATAGTCTGATACAATTAGTTTACAAGTCCTCTTCATCGCAGTATGTTCAATAAAGGGTCCCCAGATCTTAAAAAACTTTGGGTCAGCACTGGACAAAGTATACTGAGTGTCCTCAGGACACAGACAAGAAATCATGTCGTTAAAGAACAGTTGGAGCAACCCAATATCACAAAAGACCATCAGGGATTAGCTGTCTGTGGTATCTGTCGCTGTGCAAATGAAAAATGTCATGCCAGAAACTCTTGAGCTTGGAGCAAGACTTGAAAAGATGGGCTGGCATCCCGTCACCTGACTTACACTTATCACAGGTGGCAGAGACGGAGGGAAAGATTCTGTTCAGCCTGGTTTTGGAAAAGTGCAGCCGATGGATGTCTTTAAACTGAATGAGCTGAAATCTAGCACCGATAGAACATGTTTTAATCCTATACAACCCTTTCCCCCATAACTCATCTGATATATCGACACTGATATCTTTAATCCATGGTTCTTCAGTGGGGAGGGAGGAGGTTGCTGAAGAAAAAAGACCAGAAAATAGTGAAACTAAATGTCTAGAGATAGGGGTTTTAGTCATAAGATCATAAAAGTTGAAGTGAGGTGGAGACTGCCTGACAATTTTTTTTCTGATTTGCAGAGGGAGATTACATTTCACCTGAAGTTGAGAAAAAGATGTCAAATACAGAAATGTCTATCAGGCTGAGCTTAAAGGGGCAGTATGCAGTAATAGCATGTCCCAAAATGAGTGCTGCAGTCCAAATAGCGAGTTGGAGACATAGAGCCCTATCTTACACTGATCTAAAGTGCCAGTGGAGGTGAGATGCAAAGAATTTAATTTATTCAAGGTGTGTCAAAATCCACCTTTGCCAGCTTGTGCCAGGGGTGCAGAGGTATCCTGCCCTGTTCCGCCCCTCTTGTGCCAGTGGCACACAATGGGATGCACCTTTCAGCTGATCCCAAGTACCCTGATTAATTCACAGGTGAGTTTAGGCTGGGCATGCAGTAAATCACTCAGAAAGTCGGCTTTCATCACCTTTAAGAAGCAGGTGCACCAGGAGCGCAAGCAGCGGCAGCCTGACGCCTACTACAATAAATTAACCGTTAATGTCATGCAGATATGTAACTGGTTATGTTTTACACTGAAACACCTTGAAATTATGTTATATTTTATAATTCATTATTACGCAGCTCCGTTGGCTGAAGCTCTTGAAGAAGGAGCCGGTGGGAAGGAGATGAATGAGGAAGAGAGGACACGAGGGTCTGACTGTGAAGCTGCACCTAAACCCGACTGAACACCCACCTGAGCTGAGGTGAGCTGAGGCGCAGCTTTAACCTGTGCCCAGAATTACGTACAAGTTATCCACCCAGCATCCTCCACTAAGTTGATCAGCTTTTTATAACTCTCAGCTGTCTGACAATATAAAGTTAAGCCTGTTATCCTGAAACAAAAGCCCACTGCTCTGATAATACTGGAGTTTAGTGGTTGCCTGCCTCAGTGCCTGTCAGACTCCATTAACATTTATCCCAAGTTAACTCCTATAAACATCTTTTCCTTCTAAAAGATCATTAATGATTTCTCATGACTCACGAACAGACACTTACTCATTCGGTGAACATTTGGCGTTAATTTTGAGTCTAATTAACGTGAAACGGGCCAACTAAAGCAGTCATTCCAGCCCAGAATCGAAATTTCAAAAGAGGACGGTCATTTTATGATAAATTGTGGTAAATATTACACATATCTCATTTAAAACAGGGGTTCTGACACATGGGAGCATAAATGGACAATTGAGAGACTCTGCAGACAGTTGAATAAAGAGCTTTCTGCAGTGTGACTGATTACATAAAGACCATCTTCTGATCATTGTCTGTTCTGTGTCTACATCTGTATTTGCTGATGAACTTGACAGCTTTCTATTTTAAGATCCCCAGAACGTACAAATTTAGAAACATAAATGCTAAAATAATGATTGCCAGTCCATCAAACATCCTCAATTTTCAATCATTCCTGAATCATTTAGACCTTTTATCTGATTATATTCTGTACTGAGAGTGGGAGCCATGTGGTCCTGTTTGATCACGGAAACCGTCCTGCCTTCTTGTGGTGTTTTTTTCTTTCTTTATGTGAGCCTGTCAGCCATGATGACTGTGCACTCCTCCACCAGCGGCGTATTAGTATTCAAGGCACAGATGAGGAGGAGCCACGGTATGACAGGCAGGCAGGCAGGCAGGCAGATCCTGCAAACACCTTGTGTGGGTGCTGCTGTGAGAGGTTTTCCCGGAAGGTAAACAGGAATCAGGAGTGAGTATCTGAACCCCGGAGTGAGTGTTACTGGTATGAAAAGAGCCACTGGTGGACGGCTCAGAAGGACTGACCTTTGATTTTAGGGAGCATCCACTTCTGAATAGACATTTTTACTGCCTGGATCTGATCAATTTTCCAATGCGACCTTTGCATGTCAGCGAGCTGCACAGAGCAAGGTTGTCTCATCCCACCTCATCTCCCACCAGCTGAACCGTGACCTCCCCCAGTGGGCTTAATCGAGACCCGATCAGGCTTGCATGCAGTACAGAAACCAGTACAGCGTTATTATTATTTCTTGGAAGAGCTTGATGAAATGTTTTTAGAGGGGTAAGAGTCTTTATTGGCCGCACAGTTTCTCTGACAGCTTCTCACGGCGCCTTCGCGTCCACAGTTTCTGAGCTATTACCCTGACCACATCCTCGGCACCTCCTCCCCCGCCTCCTGGTGGAGAAAAATTGATTACCGTCTCGCTTGACTCATTTTTATTCAAGCCACTGACGTCAATAA
>JAJHUR010074405.1:0-24362 GCA_027495735.1 Lutjanus campechanus
TTTTTTTTTATCAAAACAAGAAATGAGTCTTTTTCTACTTTTTTTGTTTCCCTATTTCTAAATGGAAATCAGTGAACAGCTTGTTCCCCAATTTTGGTTTTCTCATTTTAAAGTGGAAGTCAGTGGCCACCAAGCACACTGACCAATGACACACTAACACAAAATTATGAAGGTTATATGTTAAACATGTAAGCAAGGGGCATGTCCCTACCAATGTCCAGGGTTTACTGAATTGCCCCTAGCGATAATTTTGATTTTAAAAAAATTGAAATATAGCCAAGGGTCTCCTTGTATGTCAAATTGTTTAATATACAGTATGGGTTAAGTACTTAAGACAAATTTAGTGAGTTATTCCAGACCCTCAGGGGGAAAGTGAGAAATATGCACAAATCTTTTATTTTGAAATGTATTCCCACGCATGCTGTAATCTCAGTCAGCACTCCTCTGGCAGCTCCGTCTCTCTTTGCACTGTGTACCTCAGGCAGGAGACTGAAAGCTTTTACTATGTTTATGAGGACATGTCCCCACCAACCATGGCATGAAATATCTGCCCTGGGGGATGTCCTCAAAAAGGACCAAGTTTGGAAGGAAACTGGGGATCTGTTGGGAGTTATTTACCATATAGAAACAAGGATGACTTAAGGAAACTACATGAGTTTGAATAAAACACAGACACAGCCTTCCTTGCCTTATTCACAGATAACTACTCTGCTCTGGATTACCACAACACAATCACACACTTTACCCAGGAGTGTGAAGATAACCATCTTCACCCCAACGTCAGTAAAACAAAGGAAACAATAATCAGTCCCCCATCACCTCAGCCGCCCATTCTCATCAATAACCGACCAGTGGACAGTTTCAAACACTTCGGAGTGACGCTTGACAATAGACTCTCGTGACATTAGAAAAAAAGGAGCCGCCAAAGAGCTTAAAGGACTCTGTGCTGCCCCCCCCTCCCCAAACTCCTCTTACACTGTTGCACCAGGGCATTATTCACCCCGTCCTATTATATTCCTCCACCTGCTTCTTTAACATGTTATCTGTTGCATGCTCACACCGAACCCAACCAATACAGCTGACAGGATAATTGGGTCTCCCCACACACAATCTCATCACACGCATTGCAACCACAATATCACAGACCCACTCAATCACCAGCTGACCCCGCTGCCCTTCTGGGAGCAGGTACAGAGGTCTGAGGTGTAGAGGAACTCGCTTTGGGAAAAGCCTGATCCCAGCAGCCCGTAATAGGCCTTGTTGAGCTTACCTGAGTGTGAACTGTCGTCTGTATATGTTGTTACTGTGTGTTTTGATTGTTTGTTGTCTGACAGTGTTGTGGAAATGATTGTCTCCTTGGGGACGATATAGTCTACAACTAACATGCTATTTAATAAAGCAGGACAGTATGGCAGAATTTTTAGTATGTCCAAAACCTTAGTATGAAACCAATAGAGTGCACAAGCCACGCCCTGTCCAGTGTGCCCACATTATTTTACAAGTAAAGAAAGTCAGTTTGTCGTTGGTTTGTTTCAGTTTAGTTTAGTTTTATGTGAGACCGCTCAGTGAACTACATCTCTTGTCTCACACAATATACATCACCAACACCAATCTCACTGTCCCTTGTAATGTTGTCTCGCCTGAAGTGTTTTATCCAGAGACGCCTGGAGCTTTTATCAGCTGTAAAGAGAAAGAATGAGTAACGTGCGTGACTACATCCTGGTACGAAAATCAACAGGCGTCGTAGCTTCAGCGGCTAATGTTAGCTCATAGAGGGAGAAAGCCATGACATCACTTACGCGACTTCAAGGTGTGTAGTCTTTCTCATTACGCATCTTCACAGTCTTAAATTGACAGTTTGTCGTAAAACTGTCGAAATATCAAGATACAGATAACTGTACTAGTCAAGAAAGTTGTAAACATCGTATGTCTGATTTGTGGCACAATTCTAAGGAAATAATGAAAATAATTTGTCTGTCGCTTTTGACTACAGCTCGTATTTTTTCCGAAGTTATGTCCCATGGCAGTCCACTGGAAAGGTGTGTCTTAGGTGCTCCATAGCAGTGTTTCCAAAACTTTTTTTTTTTTCCTGGGGACCCACTTTTTAAAAATGGCAAGCCATTGCAACCCAGTTCACAATAAGCTTTATCAATACATTTTTAATGCGTTAATGAAATTTCCTGACCATTTTTACTGCTATTTGCACATCGCCTTATATTATCTTGACATATTATTGAAAACATATGCACATGTTAAAAGTTCCAAAATGAGAAATTCATTTAGGCCTAATTAACAGGCATCTCATTGCTTTAATTTCTTCTTTTAAGGAAAACAACACAGGACATTTCAGCCTACTTCATAAAACAAAATAAGTGAATTTAAACAGACTTTACAGGCTTTCATTTTTTCCTCTCATCAGTAAAACAATTTGACGTGCTTTCTAAAGGGTGCACTACGGATATAAATCTTAAATTTGCAGAATTTCTTCCATAGTCTTGTATTTATCTTGTCTTTATTTATTGGAGGACCCAAATAAAATCTCCTGTGGGTCCCGACACAGTCTTTGAGAATTATTGATCTATAGTACGCATGGTGCACACTGCTGCAGAAATATTACAGTATGCAAGAACTGTGGTGACATAAACACTCCACAGCGCAGAGCAGTAGTGATGACAATCGCAACAATACAGACAAATGCGGACAGCAACCAAGGCAGCTCAATGTAACGTCAATAACACTTAAGTTTAAATGAAAGTAAGGATTCCACTTTGTTAGGAGTAGTGTAATTTTGACATAAGTGCATCGTTGCTATGGGTTACCATGGTGATGTGCTTCTTACCTGCAAGGAAGCTCTCAGAGTGACGTGATGTGTGTTGAAAAGATACAAACTACTAAATATATACTGACAAAAGTAGGGCGGGATTGTCAATTAATCTGTCGATTAATTTTCTCAATTAATTAATTAATTTCAATCAGTGTTTTCCCAAAGCTCAACATGACGTCCTCAAATGTCTTGTTTTGTCCACAACCCAAAGATAATCACTTTACTGTTATAAAGGAGTAAAGAAACCTGAAAATATTCACATTTAAGAAGCTGAAATCAGAGAATTTTGACTTTTTTCCCCCCTTAAAAATTACTCAAACTGATTAATTGATTAATTAATTTTATAATCCATGAATCATTGTAGCTCTAAAATCTAACAACACCAGAGCACAGCAATCCAAGCCTGCAGTGTGGAAGATGTTGTGTATGATCCCTTCGCTTCATTACCTCACCGTCGCTGAGCTACACACGCACACAAGCACAAGCTGCTATATTTCATCTCAGGTGGAGAGACTGTTGAGCCACCAAACATAAATTAGGCTTTGAGCGATTCCTGCGTGTGCAGGTATATACAGCAGGAACGTTGCAGTAATCCGTCAGTCTCGCTCTTCCCGGGGTGCTGAAGGCGGCGCTCACATCATTTACTCCACATCTCCCACGAAAGAGATGAACTCCGCGAGGAAGAAGACATATTTTCTTTTTCAGCTGCACGACTCCTTAATGTCAGAGCTGTAGATTGAACACAACCATAATTCCACCATGTGAGGATCACTACATTTATCAAACACACACCTACACTACAAACCCAAACGTAATCTAGGAACAGCGCTTAAGATTGTAGATAACCAACACACCCACACATGACTTTCCACCAGCATGCACGGATTAATTTGGTCTTAACAGTCAGAAAGGAGCACATTTGGACGATTGACTTGAGGGACAACATGCTGAATGGAAGGTACAACTAATGAAATCCAAAGAAATACAGAAGAAATTCAAGGAACGGAGCCTTGCTGTAGTTCAGGCAGGCACAGAAGTCATTGTATAGTCACATGTTCTATATAGCCCCTAATCAGGCATGTCCACAACCCATTTCTCACAATAAGCAGTCTATGAAGATACTTGGCCATCGTTCAGTCTGCATAAAACACTCCTGAGCTCTGCATCCTCACTGCTACTTTGCTGCATGCTTTCAGAAGTGTCCCCACTTCCCCAGCCTCTTCCTGTATGTCACGTTCTGCCAATAGATCCCCCTTAATCTCACTCACTGGTCCTTTAAAGAACTGCAGCAGCTACACTTTACTGCTTTGTGCAGAATATCTCCTCTGATGGGGGACTTGGGTCTTTTTTTTCCCAGCAGCTGTTATAAGATACAGCTGCTGAAGGACGTAAAAGCCTCGCCGAAGTCGTCAAACTCCACATGCTACAGGTGCAGGGCAGAATACACACACGTGTAACATTCATCTGACAACCCCTAACGGATGATTCAAAACGAGCTTCGGCTCACTGAATCATGTGCGATGACAGTTATATTCACCACGTTACGTGAGCAGTGAAACACTGACGGGATCTCTGGACAAATGTAAAAATAACCCCGCTGTCAAAGCAGTGGGAACAATAAGGCTCCTGCAGTCTCCCAAGCAGCATGCAGAAAATGACCATTTCTCTTGTGACCTCTATTGTGCAGCCATCAGCTCCCATTTATCCATGTGTTTTGGTGTTGTTGTTGTTTTTTTTTTTTTTTTGCTTGTTGCCAAGGCACCAAGCTTTGAAGTCAAGTCCAACTATAAATCAGACCAGCCAGGACCAACCAGCTTGACCAATGCAGAATCCCAGTCTACCCACCACAGCAAATGTTTCAGTCTTAAAGGGCGAGTCCCTCTGCGCTCTTTTCCAGGTTTTTAAAAAAAAAAAGTAAACTCCCACTCAGCCATAAGTACAAAGTGATGCAGGTTATCACGACACTTGCCAACTTTGAGACCTTAAAAATAGGGATAATTTCTAAGCCAAACTCTTATCTTGCAAGGCAGCTGGACTCATGAGATCATGTGAGAATCCATCTTGCCAGGCTTCAAGTTATCCGTTTGTGTTCGCACCACAAGTGACGCAGCCTATCAGGATCCTAGGAGGGACTACTGGCAGTTACGGGCGTGGTTTTAGGTTAGAAGCAGCTCGTCTCGCACAAACAATGGGGGCTCCTGAAGAGTCTAATTGCAATTATTTTGACTGGAACTGCGATTGTAATATGCAATACAATTTGTGGGAACCATAATTTTTGCATTGCAATTTTTATTTTTACTGGGAAAAAAAATTAAATTGTGATGATGTGATATTTGTTGAGGTCTGTATCTGATTTGTAGACGAGTGCATCTATGCAGCACTACAGTACTTCATTTCTAATGCTCTTTTCTTACACATTTTTCCTTTGTCAAAAAATTGCGATTTGGTTCTGGTTCTGCGATTCGAATATTGCACTTGGCCTTATTGCAGTTTCAATAATATTGCAGTTAAATGTGAGGTTCCAGCGTCGACACTGCAATAGCGTCAGCTTTATCAGAGATGAACCCGATCAGCATCAGCAAGAGTTTAGTTTACCCGCTAGCTCCGCTGGTTGATCTGATTGGTTGAAGTTAACCCAAGTGCCTGCCCTTTTCCAAACAGTTTCTAAGGATGACTTCCCACAAACCATCCAGCATGTCAGGTTACTGGGGGTCCTCCCAGAGTTTCAGAGACTTTTTTCCCTCCATCCTGCTGACTTTTAACAAATTAATAATAACAAAATGATAAATAATGCACACAATTTTTTTTGCAAACAGATGCTTGCAGACGACTTAAAAATGACAATTATTAGCTGGAAAACACACAGCATTTAGCCTTACCTAGTAGAATTTCAAATGTTACAATGACACAGAAAATGAATATTTTACACCTGGTATAAATTAGTCTGCTCTTAGAAAAAATGTGTCCCTGTAAGAAAATAAACCTGCCATTAATCAGGAAAATATATATAGGTGAATTGTGATTCCTGTAGGAATGCAATGAAAAACGTAAGTATGGTTATCACGCTGACCTGACCTAACCTAACCTAACCTAACCTGGGGAGTTTATGTAGGTTAGCAAGGTTTGACAAAGAAAATCTTAAGCTGCAGTTTTTCGACACCTATGTTCATGTGAGGGCTGACAGGAACATAAAGAGCACATTGTACAGCAAACCCACACTCAGAGCAGCATCCAATTTGAACTCCAACTACCACTTACAACATGAAGATTGGAGGTGAGGACCCTCCTACACAGAGCACAACATCTGTCAGTGAGAGGGAGGAGAGAGAGGGAGGTGCCAAGACAAATACTGTTATGCCAGGTTCAGACTACTGTACACAGTATTTCTGTATGTTAGGATTGTCACTGTGTCATATTGGGGTATTCTATAGCAGTGTTTCCCTTATTTTTGTACAGACCAATGGGTTTTCCTACCGGCCAAAAAAAAGTCTGTTTTTTTATGATCAAAATATCACCACCATCAGGCAGGGAACACAATTTTTTTTTTTTTACTCAAGTAGCAGTACAGATACTTAATAAAAAAAAAAAAAGTATTGTATAGTATAAGTATAAGTGAGTATAAGTACTGATTCAACTTGGTACTCAAGTAAAAGTGAAAAAGGTCAGGCTCTGAAATGTACTCAAAGTATAAAAGTAAAAAGTCGTCCTCTCAAGGACATTTCTAACGAGTGTTTCTGTGTAAAGCTAACTGAGCCTCCCTCCTTGTCTGTTTCAGCTTGTTACGCCTTTAACGTCGTTTTTTTTAGTCTTGCTACGTCTTTTTCGTCTTGTTACATCATATTTGGTCTTGTTTGTCGTTTTTCGTCTTGTTACGTGTTTTTCGTCTTGTTGCATATTTTTCCTTGTTACGTCTTTTTCATTAAAACGCTGATTTTAGTCTTGTTATATTGTTTTTCGTCTTTTTTGTTGTTACATTTTTTTCGTCATTTAAAAAAATTTTGTTACGTCTTTTTTGTCTTGTTATGTCATTTGTTTTTGTTATATATTTTTGGTCTTGTTACGTCTTTTCCACCATTACGTCTCGTTACCTATTTTATGTAATTTTTAAAATCTTGTTCTATCTTTTTCATCTTGTTAAGTCATATTTGTACTTGTTAAGTCTTTTTGTTTTAGTTACACGTTTTACGTCTTTTTCGTCTTGTTACTTTGTTTTTCGTCGTGGTACATAATTTTATGTCTTTCTCAGCAAGCAATGAAGCAAATAAAAATAATCCATAATTCCCCAGTAATGCATTAAAAAAGTAAGAAAGAACATTTGTGTAATTTGTGTTCAAATGTAGGGAGTAAAAGTAAAAAGTTGCCAGGAAAATAAATACTTAAGTAAAGTACAGATACCAGAAAAACAAAAGGTATTTGTACTTAGTTACTTCCCACCTCGTCCACCAGGCCGTTTAAATATTCTAGGGGAAACACTGTATAGTCCTAAATTCTTGACTACACGTTGCTCCTCGACTGATCATTCAGTCATTGTCTGTAACCGCTTATTCTTGAAGGACTGCAGGTGGGCTGGAACCTGTCCCACCTGAAACTGGACAAAAGGTGGGGTACACCCTGGACAAGTCTTCAGTTCACTGCAGGGCTGACACAAAGATGAGCTCCTCACAGTTTCCTAGAGTCCAAAGTGATTCCTTCAGAAGCAGTCTGAAGGCGTCCAGCAGCCAAAAACCAAAAGATTCTTAATTTACTGTTATAAGAGCAGTAAATTGTTACATTTAAGAAGCTGGATCGTTTGACATTTTTGCTTGAAAAATAACTGAAGCTGACATCTAATTTTCTTTTTATTTTCTCTAACCTTAATAGTGTCCACCAGAAGTATTCCAGTGGGTTTCTCTTACATGACTGAGCTGTCAGAACATCTAACCAGAGTCTTCAGGTCCCAAGGAGTCAGCACTAACCACAAGCCTAAGATCTTTGTTGGTACACCTGAAAGACAGGACCCGTCTGAGATGAGGACTGGTATATGACATCACGTGTGACAGCTGATGTCCCATCAGATGGGACATCAGCTGTCACACGGTGGTCCTAAGGTTGAAGGACATTGTCTCTGATCAAAGTTGATTGTTCATTTCCTCCTGGTCAGAGGTTACCATCTCGTCACGGCGTCACATTTCCTCTTCTGAAGGTAATGTTTTATTGAAATACTTTGTTTCTACTTTCAAGAACTATGTTTTTGACGATGAGTCTTGAAATATTTAGATTTGTTCTTCTCTCTGTCATTAAAATTACATCAGTGATTTAGTTTTAGATGTAACAGAATGTCACCACGACAAACCACAGCAACCTATAGTCCTGTGTATGTTTCTGTTGTCTTCATGATGAGTTATGGAGTCCGTGCTAAGCCTTCCTGTGGCCCTGAGCAGAGTATGATCTCTGACAAATGATACTAATGACATTAGAACAAGGCTCCACTAACTCTGTTGGCCTTGACCCTGTTTATAGGTTCAAACTTATTAACTTGATGCTTTATTTAAAGCATCACACGCAACATACATTATGACATTTTAGACATTTATATATCATATTTAAAGACCTCTCACGGAGTCCCAAGCCTCAGGAAGAGAAACTCCCAAAGTGTAAGTGCTTGTTTAGGGGCCCCCTGGTGACCCAACAGCCCCAAGCAGCCACTTAATTCGCTAATGCCTTGGGGCATCTGCGTATCATTCCTATTTATCATAATTAATGTGACTGCACTGTTATTTTCCAGCAGCGATGGCTTGACAACGATATACATACAGCACCAGAATAAGGTAATATAACTCTATTTCTATGAGACGCAAGTTTAATTCAAGGTTTAAAAATATAAAAAATGTATGTCCATAAACTGAAAGACAGGTGGCAAAAGTACACACATTCTTTACTCAAGTAGAAGTACAGATACTTGTGTAGTAAGCACTTAGTGGAAAGTACAGGCTCTGAAATGTACTCAAAGTAAAAAGTTGTCCTCTGAGGAACATTTCTCTTGTTTCTACGCAAAGTAACTGAACCTCACCTTTTCTCCGCAGTCGCATCTACCTCTGTTTCATATTATTATGCCTTTTACGTCTTTTTCGTCTTGTTGCATCCTTTTCCTCAGTAACACAGTTTTTTGTATTGTTACGTTGTTTTTTGTCTAATTCCGTCCTTTTCATCTTTTTACATAATTTTTGATCTTGTTATGCCTTTTTTCGTCTCGTTACATCTTGTTACATCGTTTTTCATCTTGTCACGTCTTTTCCATCTTGTTATACCATTTTTTTGTCTTGTTACGTTACTAATTACTCTAAAAGCCTTCAAACTAAAGTAACAACCCTATTTTGGACTGGGGCAAGTTGTTTTGTCAGAGGGGCACCTTCGAAACCTGACACGCCAGATGGTTTGTTACACGTAACCATCTGGGAAGTCGTCCTTAGAAACTGTTTGGAAAAGGGCAGGCACTTAAAAAAACACATGGCAGGTGATTAGATGAACCATCTGTCTATCACATCTAACATGGGCTAACTTCAGCCAGCAAGATCAAACTTGGGGAGAAGAATGAAAACATCTTTTCGATGAAGAAAAGCCTTAGTGTCGTTCTTTGTTCTTCTTTCAATGTAGAAATACTCTCCAGTTCTGATATACAGTAACTGATGCTATCACAGTATCTACACTAACATCTTCGGGAGCTGCTTTTGTTTGTTGAAGACGAGTCGCTTCCATGGACTCTTCTTAATGTTGTCACTCATAAAACCATTCTCGTAGCTGCCAGTAGTCCCTCCTAGCATGCTGATTGGCTGCAACACTTTTGGTGCGGACACAAATTGATAACTTGAAACCTGGAAAGATGGATTCTGACACGATCTTGTGAATCCAGCTGCCTGGCAAGGTAAGCACCTTTGACCCAGGTATTAATTGTACACAAAGGAGTATTACACACACAAAAAAAAAAATCGCATAAAATATGAATATTTATTTGTATTTTAGTAAATTACCACCAAATTAGCTGTTAGCAAGTCCTGTTTGTTTCCTCGTTTGTGCAAACAACTATCATCGAATTACTTTTATACCAAAGAAAACTTAAAAACATGATGATTCTCAAGCAAATTTTAAGGAGCATGTTTTTGTTCTGTTATATATATAAATACATATACAATATACAAATACAATATATATATATATATATATATATATATATATATATCAGAAAATACTGTAGTTGTTTATTTTCAGTAACAAAATATGTGTTGATCACTTTCTTACAATTCTTGGCACTGACACTGTTACTATTATTGAAGGGGGGGTCCAAACTGAGTGTTCACTGGCCCCTGTTGCCCCTCCCCAGAAAGGCCCCAGGACAAAAGTAAATGTGAGGTTGATAACTTTTTATTAATTGACGTGTTGCATATAGAAGGACCTTCATAAGTTAGAAACCTTATTTATTAACATTAGAGATGTTCCTGATGACTAATTTCCCTGTCGATTAAACGCAAATTTTAATTAGACTTGTCGATGAGTCTAATAATAAGAAAACACTGATAAAGCTGTTTAATTGAGCCAAATTTATAAATTGATTATGTTAAACCTCATCTGAAAAAATACTGCATGTATTAAGAGTCATTTGAAGCTGTTAATCACATTCTTCGAAGACCAAAGTCTATCCTTATTAGCATCCCTGTTGTTTCCACTTTATGACTTAAAAGCTCATGAACACACTGAGTCGGAAGAAAGACTTCCCAACTCAGGAAACATGAACATCCAAGGAGCACATGAATGCACCATAACACCAAGTGTGAACAGGCTGTGCATTGCATTATGGGAAATGTAGAATCCAGTATTTGAGTTTGACTCATAACAGGGAGTAAAAGTCAAGATATTCCCCAACATTATGAAAGTGA
Source organism: Lutjanus campechanus (assembly GCA_027495735.1). NCBI lineage: Eukaryota > Metazoa > Chordata > Actinopteri > Lutjaniformes > Lutjanidae > Lutjanus > Lutjanus campechanus. The sequence continues at coordinate 10,735 of JAJHUR010074405.1, forward strand.
AATATTAAACCACTGGACAACTACTTCACTGGTGACTTTTGTCTGTGTGTAGTGTCCCTGTCTTACCTCCCAGTCCAGGTCTCAGTCTGTTGTCATATCCGTCCAGCAGGCTGTCCAGGATCTTGGTGAAGGTTGTGATGTCTTTGGAGTTACGCGTTGAGTTGGAATCTGCTTTTGACCTGAAAAAAAGACAAAATGTGTGTTCATGGACACAGAGAAAGAAAAATAAGAGCTCTACATTAGCTACAAAAATAGATGTTATTTAAATCCTACTAAGAAGTGTGGGTGGTGATACCTCTTGGTAATCTCCACCTACAATATTAAATCCATTTGATCCCAGATTATTTCATACTAAACCTGGAGAAACATGTTGTGGCACCGTGTTTCTGCTCTGTCCAACGGTGATACACGTTTTTAATGTTCATACATGTACTTCACCACATGTACAAACACCACTCACTGGATAAACTCAAGATTTGTTTTCCTCTTAGCTTTGCTGCAGGTCTCGAATCAGAATCTCAATCATGATACGGCATCGTGGTGGAGTTAAAAGATGTGTAGGTTAACCAGGCAAGGAGGGTGTTATAAAATAATGTTCTTGGATGCATTACAGGAACTGTAGCATCCAGTGTTTCTGGCACTTGATCCACACAAGGGACTGAAAGTCAGGATTTCATTTTTTTGTAATCTGACACTTTTGAATTTTATGGAAGTTTAACTCTAATTCATTGGAACACCCTGTCATGTGTCACAAGTGCTTTCACCTATGAGGCAGGAATATACTAGTGGCATTGTAATCCTATAATGCATTGGTTCCTAACCTGGGGTCCAGGCCCCCCTAAGGGGTCGCCAAAGATCACAGGGGCCCCAAGGCTTGTTCTGCTCTGAAGTTGTCAAAATTAGATTTGCATTTGTATAAATTTAAACACAGTTTATTTAAAAAATATATTTTTTGTCTGTTATCAAAAATATTAGACTACACAGTTGGCGACACCTGACCTCTCACACTCTGTGATAATGGATCATTATGAGTGTGTATACTGTAGGTTCACTCTGTTGGGTTGTTAAAAGAAAAGATGTTAGAAAAGAGACATTTACTGAAGGCAAAGGCTGAAGAAATGGAAACAATTATAACTGAATGTTGAAGCTTTGAAATAATCACTTAATCTTTTGCTGTATGTGCGCGTTGAGCGCGGGCTGGCGGGGCTCAGCTTTTCATAGATTGATATAGGGGAGGCTCGTAGGAAAAAAAGGTTTGGGAACCACTGCTATAATGATTCAGTTAAAGCTGTTGTAGGCAATTAAACACACACAGTATAAAAACTTCCACCTTGTATCACTCTGCTGAGCCCCTCCCACCAAATGAAACACCATTAATTATTGATAATTTGACACAAAATATTGATTTTAAAATGATTTTTGTGATTTAACAATGATTTCATTGTTCCTCCAGAGTCTACAACAACGCTCTGTTCATCATAAGAATGGTCAGTTATACATAACAATGATCTGCTATACAGAAATAAAAGACGTTAAAATGCTGTAATTGACCAATCAGAATCGAGTGTTTAACAAAGCCATGTATTAACAGTATGTACTCTATTGCTACACTGTTAATACATCAGTTAACATTGTACATTGGGAAGAATCATGCAGTGCATTGTGGGCTGTAATCTAAAATTCAACATCTTTACCTGTCATAATGTTTTAACTGTCATAACTGTCAAAGGAAGACTCCACAGACTCCTGAGGTCTACTTCTTTCTCATATTTCACAGCTGCATTATTCTGTCATTCCAGTTTTTTATGACTTTGTCAATCAACTTGTTCCTACACACGACCAGTGGGGTCGGGGCGCTCTGTCAGTCATTTTGAGGGAGACGGACACATATTGTGTCTCATGTGCTGCTCTGTCGATTTTCATTTGGAACGATATGCAAATTAACTCTAACTTTCCAAAAATAATAAGTCTGTTTTTGTTCATGTGACATTAATTACATAATTAATCATGTTTAGCACAATAATGGTTGTTTCATACTAAAGCTGCAACAATTAATCGATTAGTTAATTAGTTGTGAACTATTAAATCTATCACTACCTATTCTGATGATCAATTCAGTGGTTTTAATATTTCTTTAGGAAAAAGTTCTCTGATTCCAGACTTTTGAATGTGAATATTTTCTAGTTTCCTTACTGCTCTGTAACTGAAGATCTTCAGGTTGTGGACAAAACAAGGCACGATGACGTGGACTTTGGGAAACACTGATTGCTATTTTCCACCATTTTCAGACTTTTTATAGACCAAACAACTAATCAATCGATCGGGGAAATAACCGACAATGAACAGACAATGAAATTAATCAGTAGTTGCAACCTTATTTCATACAGAGGTTTATTCTTGGTGCCCCCTGGGACACCAGTCGGTGGTCCTTGTAGGCTGCTCTGAATATGTTGGTGGGATGATGGTAAACCATGTCTGACGGGAAAAACAAAGAACTGTGATTGACTGAGAATCATCAGAGGAGAGACAATGTGACAAAATGCCCTGCTCCTCTATATTTTATTTTTTAATTAATTAATTTCATTTTTTTTTTTTCTCAATATGAATTTCCTTTATTACGTTCGAGCAGTGACAAGTGGATTAATGATTTCCAGGTCATAAATTCTCATATAGCACGTTCGGCATGTTTTTTGTCTGATGGTTGATAAACTGGACAGATTTAATTTAAGTCATTATCTCAAAATGATTTGAGGCATTACACGCTGTTCTGCTCACGTGGAACACCATTTCTAGGAGCGCTGTAAAAAAATCTAATTAGCGGGGCTGCAGGTTGATACTGGGATTAATTTGGATTAGGATTTTAACTTTGACGGAAAAGATAGTGGGAGTAACAAACCAACCGTTTCTCGAAGTGCGCCCCGATGGGTGGTAGGAACATCGAGTGCCAAATCCAAGTTGAAATTTAACTAAATAAACCTATGCTTTAGTCTAGTTTCGAAAAGCCGAACTCACCAGAACCTTGTAAAAGCTCTTAAAGAACCGCTTATAATATTGCACTACATGTGATGATTTTCTGATATGCAAATAATCTTTAATTGATAGATTATTAAATGAGGTTTGGCGTGGCGCGGATGAACCGAGCGCACAGAGTAAAGGAAGGACACGTTATTATAAATTCTTAAATTAATACGCTTGATTAACATCAGTAGTCGTGGACGTGTAGTAGCGACTGCTGCTGCTGCTTAACAAAACACCGCTTGAGAGCGTGTATGTGCCGGAGAGCCAGCGGTGACGGCCGCCTGCGCGCACGGGCAGTCTGCCGCTCGTATTGTCTCTGTTAATACCTAAAGAAAAAAACACATCACTGACAGAAAACTTACCGCGTCTGCCACAGTACGATCAAAGAGACCAGCACAGACATGGACTGTGAGCTCCATCGTCCTCTCATCGCTGAAGCCTGCGAACAAGACCGGAGACGCTGTCAGTGCGCGTAATTACACGGCAGAGCGGCACAAGGCGCTTTACAGCTGTTCAATTAAACGGAGCCACACAAACACCTCCATAAAACACACATTACAGCAGCTTTAGTCTGCTCACACCGGGGTTCTGTTCAAGTCAGTTAATCCAACACTCTGCAGCGGAACTCCCTCCAAACACCACCCGAACAACGAGCTTTTGTTCTGCACAATGCGTCCAATTAAGTATAATCTGCCGATAACGACGCGTGCTTGCCTACCTGACACGCGACAGGTGTCTCCGGGGTTGCCAAGAGAGACTGGACCGTGACCGGAGACGAACGAGGCTTTCGCGGAAAATTGAAGAGTAGTAACCAGGAGAGATGAGATGAGACGAGCGCGGTTTACTGTCCGTCCATTCTGTCAGCTCCACCGACAGGGAGTCCCCACAGCTCAGCCACACACAACAACCTGAGAGCCAAGTGCACAGAGAGCAGCGCCCTGCTGGAGCACAGCGCACTGGTGGAGAAATACTGAGGCGGAGAGAGGAAGCGTTCAGCTCCTGGTAATGAGGTTCATTAGTGCGTAAGAGTGCGCACGATCAACATCAGCCGTGCGAGGTGGACAAAAAGCGTGTGAAGGACAGACATGGGTGTTTAGGGCTGTTGTGGCCACTTGAATTAATGGATTTCAGTTGATTAAATACAGGGATGAAAAGTAACTAAGTACAAATACTGTGTTACTTTACTTAAGTAGATTTTTCAGGTATCTACACTTTACTTGAGTATTTCTTTCTGACTACTTGTTGCTTCTACTCCCTACATTTTATCACCTAGCTATACTTTCTACCCTTTAACATTTTCAAAACAGCCCCTTTACATTAGTTTTAATGCAAGATGAAAACAACATAAAGACGCAACAAGACAAAAATGACATAACAAAATGAAAAGAGCGAAAGACACAAAATGGCTCGAAAAGTAATGTAAAAGATGTAACAAGACAAAAATGATGTAAAAAGACGAAAACATCGTAATGATACATAATATAACGAAGACAACGTTAAAAAAACGTAAAGTGAAAATGGCCCAACAAGATCAAAACAACGTAACATTACATAAGAAGGTGAAGTGACGTAAAAGATGTAACAAGACAAAAATGACATAACAAGGCAAAACTGACAGAAGACAAAAATGCCAAGAAATATGTAAAAGGACAAATACGATCTAGCAAGATGTAAGAATATGAAAACAATGTAACAAGAGGAAAATTATGTAACGAGACAAAAACAAGATAGAAGATGTAGCGGTACAGAACAAGATGAAACAGAAGGAACCTTGACCGTGAAGAAAAGGTGAGGTTCAATTAATTTTGCACAGTAGAAATGTTCTTCAGAGGACAACTTTTTACTTTTATACTTTGGGTACATTTCAGAGCCTGAACTTTTACTGCAGTAAACAAGTTGAATCAGTACTTCTACCAGTCATTTTTCATACAAGTACCTGTATCTACTTGAGTACAGAATGTGTTTACTTTTGCCACCTCTGATTAAATTAAAAAGAGAAGACTCTTGGCAAAATGTGGACTTGGGATGGGCGATACCAAACGTTTTAAATTAAATATGATGCTTTTTGTTACAATTTTACTGATACCAAGAGTGACATTTTTTTAAATGTATGTAATATATAAAAAAAAAAGAAAAAGAAAAATATGATTTGATAATTTAATGACACATGTTGGCCCTTGAAGGCACAATATGTCATTTCTGTCACTAGGGGTCTCTCACATTAAAACAATAGAGCTCAACAGTGACTGCCCACTTTTGCAGTGGTGAAAGTGAGTTTCCTGTTCGTTCACTACATTGACGTTTCAGTGGAGCCAAACCAACCAACTACGAGATGAATCGTGACCATAAAAATATTTGATTCAGAGCAAACAAAGATTAGAAAAAAGATGGGGGAAAACAGGCAAAGGAAGACTGTGCACAGAGTGAAGAAACTATGCTTCCCACAACCCACTGCGAATGATACGGCTTAATTTTAACTTTTGCCATCATTAGATTAATACGAGTGCTATAAGATCTTGTAGTTTGCAATGTGAGAATATAAACCATATTCACTGTGGCATAACAGCACTGTTAGTAGATTTATGTTAGCTAGCTAGCTAGCTAGCCAGCCAGCCTGCTGGTGGAACTACCCATTTGCACGGTAGACATTTCCATGGTGACAGCTCTGCCAATGACAGACCTTGCCATTACACTGTAGGATTGTGGGTAGTGTAGTACTTCTCCCTGGCATCGCAATTTAAAACATGTTTTTCTTAAAACAAGATAGAGACTTGTGTCATCTACAGAAGCTTATACTGTTTGTCTGAGTTTCATAGCTTGTGATGAGTCCACACTGGATGGTTACGTAGTAGTATAGTATTAGTTATGACTAATAATCTAAATCCTCTATACAGAATATGAATGGGTTTTTCACTTTAGGAACCTCACTGTTGAGAGTGCTGCAGGGATGATGTATTTTCGGAGCCCAACCTGGAAATTATCATTGCTGTGGCTCTGTCCACAAAGAGCCAATGGGATTTTTGCATTTTTTTAATTAGTGCAGAAAATAAAATGTGATACTTTGTCATTTTGTTCAGCAAGATAATCTTCAAAAATGTACACCACTTTGTGATTTTTTTAAGTGTAAACGCAATCAGCAGAAGTAAAAAGCTAACATTAGGCTGTAAACGAACGACACCACCACTAAGTAACTAGCGTTCATAAAAAGACAGAAAAAAGCTTTGTAAACACTGTCTTGGCCCACCACTGGCCAAACCTTCATGCACTCAGTTTCCAGAACTTGTCACACTGGCCCAGGTGCTCCTCAATGGAACAAATTCTCAGCGCAGTCTGACCCAAGTCTGCATCAGCAAAACCAAATCTGACAGCCATACAGTGCACAGTCTGGTCAACAGCCAGCTCACATACACGAGGCCCTCCTCTGGCTGCCACTGTCAAGTGCACGCAGCACAACTCAGCTGCTTAAATACTGTAACCCTCACCTTCCTTCTAAAAATGTATGTTAGCCTAGAAAGAAATCAGAGACATTTTGTGCTTACTATGGGAAATGTTTCTTTTCTTTCTTTCTTTCTTTTTTTTTTTTTTTTTTTTGCAGTTTTTGCTGACCTGCGGTGGTTCTCACATTGATGCAGATATGTGTCAGTATATGATGTGGTTACTGGTGCAACAGCAGACACATCTAACCATTGGAATAAAATGTCTGAGTATAAAAACATTGAACACATTTTGCAAAAAAAATGTAAATTTTCAATGAACACTGAAAACCCCAATCTACAATTAATGGAGTCCACACAAATGTGCAGGAGTCTTACGATGACATAAACACTCATCCCTTGTGAGGGTTCTGATTTTTGAATTAATTGTACAAAAATGTATCAAGTGATTGTAGCCTAATTACTTCAAGACCAATTAACATCACATACCATGTACTTAGCATATATTTTGATAGTTGAATGAACCAAAAATGTTTGTAAAATATGTACTGCACTCCATGGTTTTATGTTCATATGACATGATCGTTTTTTTGGTTGATAAAATTCATTTGTGTTCACTTAACGTAACAAAACCACATTATTGTATAAGTCAGTGCTGTGCTCAACACAAAAATGTTTTGCTCTCTTAACATAAAACCATAGCAGTATCCTGTGTTTGTACCAACTTACTCATTTCTTTTACACAAAATTTAGCAAAAATGATTCAAAGAGAAATACAAAGGAGGCTAAAGGAGCCTGGTTTCCCACTGTTCCTCTCCTTTCAAACCAGCACTGTTTTTTTTTTTTTACATGAACGCCAAAGGATGAAAATCACAAGTGGAACAAAGAGCAACTGTTTTCCCACAATTAAAATCTGAATTGGGTGAACACACTGATGCAAAAGAAAGAAAGAAAAAAAGAGAAAGGAGAAAAAAAAAAAAAAGAAAGACAGCAGGAGATGAACTGGAGGAGCAGAAAGCCCTGAAAGGTCGTAAACGTCTCAAGTAATAGTCCCTGATGGCAGCAACCTTCACAAACAACAAAAGAAACCGTACAAACTGTTCTAAAAACACACAGGGCTTTGGGTGTATCTCCTGCTAGCAGGGCTATGGTGTGAGTAAAGGTGCCCCAAGATCTGATGCTAACATATGTCAGGGGGTGGCTGCAAGGAAAGAATAATACACAGCGATCAGATCAAAACAGTGTCCCTGCAAAAGGTCAAGTGCTCGAGTATTTAGAGAACCAGCTATCTTCAGGAAAACAGCCTCGTGTCGTTGACATTTAATATAATCCAGGGTCATAAACTTTGTTTCGTTTGCAAAGGATCACATAATCCTCCAAATAAACAAAACTAAGAGCCAAAAGCCCTGCTAGAGGGTCCTCAAACATGCAACATTCAATACGAAAGATCTGAATGGACTAAACAATATACTGAAGTATTCTTCAAACAAAATGCTAATCAGATTGTTTAAAACAACTTCTGAACCCCATTTCTGATGGGGATTTCTGATTCAGACAGGGCTGGCAAAGGAAACTCATTTATTATCCAAAGCTTATAACCAAAGGTGAGGGTTGAAACACAGATTGATCAGTAAATTAAGGTAACTAGAACAAAGCGCCTCTGTTGGTGTGGCATTGCAGCCTTTTTCCAGGACCCTCTCGTGACCCCTGCAACCTTTTCTTTGTCCCCCACCCTCCCCTGATTGTTGACGCTGTGGCTCTTTAAAATATCCTGTGCAAAGTTCTCAATGGTGAATTTGGAAGGGAAAGAACAGGCATGGCACACATCCCAAAAAACAAACACAACTGTCATATTAGAGCGGAATATTAATAATTTTTTATATTAGGTCATAATTCTTGTGCAGACCAAACTCCTGCATTTTGGCAGCATCTCGACTTGCTGACAGTTTGACGACAGGGAATACAGTACAGAGCGTTGTTTTCTTGCTGTGTTTGGCTCCTGGCACCACAGTAGTCAATCTGCTAGCTGTACGGCTAACTGAGCTAACATCAGTTAGCAGTTAGCTACTTCATAAACAAGCACAGCTATTTTTCAATCAGATGGCTCCGTAAATGACCTTGATACTGTATTCTCTGTTGTCAAACTGGCTTCCAGTGATTTTGACAGTATCAAGGTTGGTTTTCTGGGTTTAGTTCCTGACAGCCCACTGCTGAGACAGGTAGCTGAATGGCTAACCAAGCTAATTACAGTTGGCAGTTTTGCTACTTTAGCAGCAAGTAAAGCTATTTTTCTATCAGATAGCTCTGTAAATGACCTTGGTACTGTATTCCCTGTTGTCAAACTGGCTTCCGTTGGTCTCACAGGTTGTATTCAGTCCCAGTTAGACCATGTTCAAAAAATATAAAGTTGATTTTTTGTTCAAGTTATAAAGTTGTGTGTATGTACAGTGAAGCCCAGCCTCGGAAAACACTCCACTCCTATGTCATAAGAAAAACAGTGAGAAAGGGTTTTATTGGAGGCATAATTACTAGACATAATCATTTTCTGGAAATGACCAACTCCAAAATACCATAAAGAATACCTAAGAATACCTAGATGTCTTAGGACATATAGCGCAAGACATGATAAAAAACACTGAAACATCAATTTGACTTGATGGGAACCTTAAAAATATCTTGCTCTGTTGGAACAGATGCATGGGTTGACTTTTTTTCCACACCAACATGCCAAATATTCATAATGCCAACACACAAACCCGCCTGCAGTTGCAGAATGTATCTTGAATGGAGGGACTGCAACTGAAAATTACGTAGCAGCATGTCCACTCTCCTGCCAGTGCTGATGACTGATGGCACTGTGGACAGCACATTTCCTGGCTTTTTGTAGGGCAGAGCTGTTCAAAGGGTCGTGAAGTGGATCCAGGCATCAAGTGTAAATGCTTAGTCATAAGTGCAGTCATGGTGACCTGAACATGAACAATACAAGAGCCACAGCAGGCGCCTGCTTTTATTTGTCTGAGAGAGACTGAATGGTGGAAGGAGTAAAAATGGAGCATGCTGTATCATGGATACCAAAAAATAGTCATTTTTGATTGGTTGGTTGGATTCTGTTAAAAATACTTCTGGCATGTTTACAGGTTACAGTTAAATCATTCTTCTAAGTCAGTGTACAAGGTACAGTGCTTAAATTTATTAGACCACCACCCTATGTAAGGTTTGTGCCACAGCTGCCCTAAATTAACAGCATTGGTAATTATCAAAATCATTTTTCATGTTTCTATAATGGTTAATACACCAGTATGTAGAAGCTCTTTAACCAAAATATTTTTAATGCTAAAATATAATTATTGTTGTTATCCATGAATTTTCAAATTTACTGTTTTACAAAAAACAGAAAAAAAATAGTAAAGCACATTATTATTTCTCGATTAAGATGTCAAATTATAGTTATTTACTTGCATTCCTGAACAGAAAAATGAGTTTTAGTGGTTGAATGTTATGCTTGATTCATTTCTGACTTCTCAGAGAAGCCCAGTGAGCCGGCTCAAATTTGGGTATAAAAAGGTGAATTCAGTTTGAAATTCCTCATTCCTGTTCAAAATGGTAGAACGTCGAGAGCTCACTGAAAATGAAAGAGTCCACATTAAAGCACTTCATGATGCTGGACGGTCTCTGAGACAAATAGGGAAAGACATAAAGTGTCTCACAGTGTGGTCAAGTATGCTTTGGAGTCAATTGCTGAGACTGGTACTTAGAAAATGTGCCAAGGAAGAGGCAGGAAACGAAAGTTAACTGAAGCAGATGTCAGACACCTCAAGATTTGAAGTACTAGAGACAGAAGGAAGACCACTGCTGATCTTCAGGCAGAGATAAATGCTTCTAGATCAGAGTCTGAGAAAGTCTCCAGAATGACCATAAGCAGACGACTGACAGAACAAGGTTTAAAGGGAAGACTAGCTGCTAAGAAGCCATTATTGAGGCCTGCAAACATCCAGAAACACACTGGACTGTTGATGACTGGAAGAAGGTACTCTGGACGTACGAGTCCAAGTTTGAACTCTTCGGTCAGCATTGTCGTGTTTATGTCTGCAGAGAAGCTGGAGAACGTTTTGATGCCAGATGCACCCACAGTGAAACACGGTGGAGATTCCATTATGGTATGAGGTTCCATTTGTGGAAACGGCGTGGGCAAATTAGTGAAAATCGACGGTATCATGAACAAGAACATCTACCACAACATCTTAGTGCATCATAGAATCACTTCTGGACTGAATCTGATTGGTCGTGGGTTCATATACCAACAAGACAATAATGACCCCAAGCAGACTTCAAAGCTGTGCAGAGACTATTTGACCAAGAAAAAGGAATCTGGAGTCCTGGAACTGATGGACTGGCCAAGTCAAAGTCCGGATTTGAATCCTATTGAACAAATTTGGGATTTAGTAGTTTCAACGATTGATTGCACAAAAGTCAGTGGGAACAGCTAGAAACTATTTGGAACTCAATAACAAAAGAGACTGTTGAAAAGTACATAAAAACAAGCTGTTACTGTATCAAGGCCAAAGGAGGCCATACAAAAAAAAAGTTTTTTGGTCATTATGTGTGAAAAAGGAATATTTATTTGTTTCAGTTTGTTATTTGCCAAATAAATAACAATAACATTTTTAGTTTTTGAAAGAATTATCAGCTGTAGAGATGCCTGCCGGCTCCCGAATAAAATGGGATGAAATGGCACTCAAAGCGCCAATTTTTTTCAAATGTATTTTTTGTGGCACTTTGAGCATCAGAGTGCCATCTAGTTCCATTTTATTCGGGAGCAGGCGGACGATATCTCCAAACTTGGCGGCTCACACCAAAAGTGTCTAGATCAGACCTGGGCAAAATGTGGCCTGGGGCTACCAAGCATTAGAAATCTAGTAAAGCCAGTCAATAGTATTTTGCTTGCCATTAAACCGTTGTCAGACTTTTATTTTGAAAGGGGTCAGTGCTGTGTTCATTGGTAATGATAATGAACTGTATCTTTTATATTGCACTGTAACTTTATTCACTCAATGCTATATAATACATGTATGCAGTATGCATGGGTCACTGTAAAACATCAAGTTTTGGACAGCCAACAAAATATTAGCCCACAATTAATCACAACGCAATTCAGAAAGGGTGACCAACAGTATAATTATCCTATGTAGAACACTTTGGACTATTCCATTATTAGAGATTTGGCTGTTATTATATCATTTATGTCTGGTTCACAGCAGCCTGATCAGTTTCTCATGTGGCCCCCCATGAAAACCCACCCCTGATCTAGATGGATAAAAAGCACTACAGGCCAAAGGAAAAATATTTTTGATTTTGGGGTGAACTGTAGATGAGCTAAAATGATGGCTTTATGTGCACAGACTGATGCTCACACATGCATGTCAGCTTCCCTCAGTGTGGTGGGTTCACCTCTCTATAACCTGCATGCTTGATCTAATCCTGGTAGAGTGCAGTGGTTCAAGGTGGAATCATGCCCGCCAGCACATAGGAATCAAAACATCTCCATGATCTAAACAGTATGTGTTTCTGTGAGTGGGCAAACATTGTGCTCTATATTTTATTAAGGTAATACAAGGAAATACACAGTTGAATGCAAGAGCAGAAAGGAAAGAAAGGTCATATCTTTTTTAGAAAGATACCAAGCTCCTCTTTGACACACCTGCATAAAAATATACTGGATGTGTCTTAACCTCCTTCGTGACCATGCTATGATTTTGAAGGGTCAGCAGGCTACTTTACCGTAACAGTGTAGTAAATTCTGAGCTAAGGATTGGATGTGAATGTGTAGAAATCTCCACCAGTCTTGTGTCACTAACCCAACACTCTAGAGGCTTCCAGGGTCAGGCTGATCCCAAGATGGAGCTCTGCAGGTAGCCTCCGGCTGAATTCTTCATACTGGACTGAACCTGTCACGACTCATCTAGCTGCCAAGTTCAGATATAAGTGGAGCACTACAGCTGGTGTTGTTGGGGTCAGCCATGAGACAGCTACCTAGGAGCTAAACACAGATTTACTATGATTTGATCATTCAAAGAAAACATTTACATGAGCATTATGTACATGGGTTTGATGGATGATAGGACGATCATTACTTCAATGAGACAGACTGAAGCTTAACAGTGGAAGACACCCTTCAAATCCTCAGTATAATTAACAGAATTTGCAGTCCTGATGAACGTACAGTAGGGCGGGGCAGTGGTCAAAAAAAAAAGTTGAATTATTACTTTTACTAGTCTTTTTTTGATATTAGTATCTGTTCTTCTACTTGAGTACAGACTGTGTGTACTTTAGCCATCTCTGTTGATAAGTGTTACAAAACAGTTCCCCATTTCCACATTAGCAGACAGCAATGTTACCACTGCCGCCTGATGAATGTTAGTCCAATATTCACTTTCCTTTTAGCTCTGGTTTGGTCTCCACCACCTCCGAAGGAAAAATATTCCTCTTTAGCCGCTGTTCTACGAAGTCAACATCAGTTAATAGTGTTGACTGTTGGTAGAAGATCTAAACAACAGACTTCAGTGTCAAAGTCAGACATTTTTTATTACCGAGCATCCACCCAACCTTCCAAAGCTGGAATAATGTTCATCCATCCTGCACATGGGGGAACATAGATGGGAGTCATTTGGAGATGCTTGTATGTCTGTTTCTTTTATAGCTGAATGCACAAACTGCTTTGTGTGTTTCACCATCTAGCTGTAGTGTCTCAACAGGGAAGGGAACCCAAAATTTGCGAAACGTGCCTATTAAACGTGATATTAATGTCCTTCAAATTTGACCAAATCCAAACCATTCTTATTGTTTTGTCTGTTGTTCTGATGAATTTAAAATATGCAGCAGAGTCTGTTAAGTTAATTTGAGATTTATAATTCGCAGGGGTGTAAGTTGTGGGCTTCTTAGAACCTGCATAAGCAAGGGTTTTATGATCAGATTTATACTTTAACTTACGACTTAAGATCATTTTCAATGCTGTGCTAATGTTTGATTCATAAAAGATACTAAGAACATTTTTATAAAAGAAGCCCCGGGCATAAACATAGCGCAGATGATTTACAGGAGCTGCACAGAAGATTGTGTTGGGAAAAGTAAACCCACATTAAATATAAGCTTGTACAGGCTCGTATAACTAAAAAGAGA
>JAJHUR010074408.1:0-37015 GCA_027495735.1 Lutjanus campechanus
CCACGTTTCCACTCATATTACTGTGTTAGCCTCGTTTCCCCAGTGCTATCTTATGTAATGGTTGAATTTGGCATCTTGTTTATTAAAGCGTAAAAAACAACAAGTAGTGGTTTTAGTGGGAGTTATGTGCTGGACCATTTCTTCGCCCGGAGCAGAGATGAGAGTGTTTTCAATCTTCTCTTCTAACTCTCAGCAAGAAAGTGAATAAGCATATTTCCCAAAATGTCTTTTCCCTTAAGCTAAAAAGATAGCTGACCCTGGCAAGTGCTGTAATTTTCGCATCTATCACATGTGACACATTGCATTGTGGGGTAGCTAGAAAAAATGAAGCACACATGTCATGGACACTACTTTTTTGTTCCATTGTCGGCACAAAGCTGAGGGCATACTGTGCAGAAATGTAGTAAATAGAGAGTGATTTTGGACACACGTTCCAAAATGTGACTTTTCAGAGCAGTCGCCATAGCAACCACCTATGATGCACCAGAATAGCACCAACACATGAGTAAACATTCCCTTCCCCTCCCCGATCCCACTTCTTCTCTCCAAGATCCCGCAGATCAGCTATGCGTCAACAGCCCCGGAGCTGAGTGACGACAGGCGCTATGACTTCTTCTCACGGGTGGTTCCTCCAGACTCGTTCCAGGCACAGGCCATGGTGGACATTATCCGAGCCCTGGGCTGGTCCTACGTCTCCACCGTCGCCTCAGAGGGCAGCTACGGAGAGAAGGGAGTGGAGGCCTTCACACAACTCTCCAAAGAAGCAGGTAACAAAGAGTGATGAATGACAGAATTATAGTTTTTTTTTGTTTTGTTTGTGTGTTTCTATGATTTAAACATGCACTTGCATTTTTCACCAGGAGAAGATCAGTTTTGCATTTGCAATTCGTCGTAAAAATCTGTTTTGCGAGGATGAATTATTGATCTGTTTGGCAACTGCTGCTTCAGTCCCCCCGGTGAGTTGTGGAGTGTTACTGGAAATGTAGATGGAGGAACAGCTTGTAGAGAGGATGCCACGTCACAATAATGAGCATTGCCTGTACCCGCTGGTTTTTAAATGCAACATTTCAGCTTTTTGCTGCATGTACACCCAGAAGGGGGATTGTTTGAAAATGTCTAATGTGTTCTCTTTAGCCAACAGAGAGGAGGGAGAAAGGCCTGGCAAGGGATCATTTGGGAGACATGAGTTTTGTTTTACAGTCTGCTTGTTTCCGTTTCGCTCAACCTCAATTTTTTATCTGAGTTTGTGTGAGTGCAGGACTGTTAATGATGGTCAGTCAGCCTTGTGGTCAGTCAGTGCAAACCACTCTGGTCCACTTGTGTTTATGAAATAGCAGCGTTTAAAATATTTATTCTTTTTAGAAAGGAAGCCGGCCTTCTTTAGTGAACGTCTCCAGACATTGCTCTCAGAAATCATGTGATTAAACAGAGAGAGACGAACCGCTGAATGGTAGAAAACAAGCTATTAGAATCAGTCTTGTTTGTCGGGTCCTGTAATGTAACATTAATGGTGATTGTTTAGTGCCAATGATGCTTCTACAGGTTTAACAGCACCGTTGTTAAGTTTTCATTTGTATTTTGAGAGGCTGGAGTCAGGATTACTTACAGCATGAATTTGTATTCAGTCGGGGTGTTGTGGTTTCGCCTGTAACTGGGCTTAAAATTGTGCACATGCTTGACTCACCTGCTTTTTCCACATTGATGCTGTTGTTGGCATGTGGTGGTACATGTGAATCAGCAGTCACTGCTGTCGCCAGGAGACGCTCAGTTGCTACAGTACAATGGGTTGGCTATCTCTGTGAAATCATGTGGTTTGCTGTGCTGTGCTTCAGAGCTGTGCTGTTGAGACCTTCCAGTTGCTGCTGCAGTATTTCTGCAAGATCAGGACAAAGATACATTTTTACATCACAATACAGCCAGTTTGAATTGACTAGCAATGTTTGTAAGAATGTTTTTAATGTACAGGTGGAGGGTATGCTTTCATACATACAGTATGAAGGCAGAGCTCAAGCATGTTTACCACATGCTTAAAGGCAAACTATGCAGGATTTCCCCCGAAGAAAACAATGCATACACTCATACAAAAATAATTCCTCTCAATTGTTACCCACAACCCACCAGAAGTGTGTGCAAACCACAGAGCCCCAGCCCTCTGCTTGTACTCTCTTATTTTCTCATTACTTTGCTGTGCTCAAAGCTTTACCAACCTGAGCCTTGGTATTTGATGCACTGGGAATGAGAATGTACAATCACCTATCTTTGTGGTGCATGTACAAACAACAAATCCTGCATATTCAACCTTTAAATCCTCTATTCTTTACACTGTGTATGGCCACATATCCGCAGAGATAAACAATTCCATAGCATTAGTTACTGCTTTGGTCTGAGTCTGCAGTGAGAGGTTGCCTGAACCCTGTGGGCAGTAGGAATCCTCTCCGTCCACTGTTTTTGTCTCGTTCTGCTAATCGACACATGCGGTTGATGCAGTCGTAAATGTCGTGTTTGAAGTGTTTCCGCAGACAAACTCAGCAACTTAAGTTGAACAATGTCGGCGCACAGTTTGACACTAATCTTTGTCCATTTTCACTGTAACTGACTGGAGGCGACAACACTACATGAGCTTGACTAATCACACTAAGCCAACTAGCATGCTACAGCTGATACACAACAACTGGTTCTCTGCCAAGATGATTCATGTAAAACTCGTGCTCTAGAATTTCACAATTTATAATGACCATCATAGTTAAAATTTTAGTACTTATTTTGCTGTACACAATCAATGAAATGATAATTGATTGTTTACTGCTATAATTTATGTTATTTTGTCATTTACTCATGTAATACTAAACCAGGCCAGATATTTGTAATACTTTGCTAATGGTTAATAATTAGACTGTAAACCATCTATAAGCATTATTTAGATGGCTGTTACTGCTATTATTAACTGGTCCCAGTATTTCAAAATGTTTTATCTTGGTCAGAATTATCCAGACAGGATTCATTTTCAAATTTGGGTATTTCAAAACAAGGAAGTGTGATCCTAATCCTACAAAATTGAGATACGTATTTGATACTCCAGTCCTACCCAGAATCCAGATCAAATGTTATTTTGGTATTTTTCAAAACTCTAAGGTGGAAATTAGGATAGTTTTGATGCTAAAATCAGGATTTTCCTGATCCCACTGGAGAGGTGGATTCAGCATAGATTCAAGGTGGATGTAGAGACATACAAGGCTCATGGGCATGTGTTTAATCATTATTTTATTCAATTCTTGCATAATATAGTAACAGAGATGATGCCAAAACAATATCCATTCTGAATTAACCAATAACACCCCCCAAAGCTCCAAGTTGTTAATGTGTATAAATGGGGTTGGTGCAAAAACGAGAATTTCACAATTCTCCCTCCGAAAGAGCAATGTGCACTACAATCCTCACCTGCATTATGGTTCATATTATTGCTAAAGGATTCAAGGTTCCTCACTGCAGTAGAAGCCTCAAGTAGATGACCCTGACCTACCAACAAAAGCATCGCAACAAGATGGACCAGCTTGACGGTCAATGAGAAATGCTCCACTGAACACTTATTTCACTGAATGTCTTTTGATCGATAAAAAAAGCAGTAGCACAGTTATATGTTTTGCATTTCTTTTTACACAGAGAGACATTTAAGTAATAGTATTAATAATAACGCATCGCATCCCAACGTTTTCACATGTCCGTGTGAATGAAATGACCGACAGATGGAGGTCTATTCAAAGACTGCAAATCTAGATTCTGTAATCCTGGTCTTGTGGTATCTGGGTCAGAATGATCTGAAAATTCTTTGAAAAAACAGGACAAAACCTACAAGATCAGTTTTACCTGGGATAGCAAAAAATGGGATTACAAAGTCTGGATAATTCTGACCTAGACTGAAGGTTTTGAAATACCGGCTCCAGGTGATTATAATACTTTATCTACTTATGTACATAACTTGCGTTCATTATGTTACCTGCTCGAACTTTCATGCTTAATTTAACCCAAACCATATCTTTTCATAAACCTTACCTAGTCATTTTGTTGCCTAAACCTAGTGACGTAGTTTTTGTGCCTATATTTTGGAAATCTATCCATGTGTTGCATATTTATTATTGCTGCGGGGTTGTCTACAGTGTCATAGTGTAGGGACACTAACAAAGCTGCCATACTTGACGAGTTGTATAGAGTGAGAACAAGTTGTCTGTAAACATTATCTGGATGATTATTATAAAGATGCAGCTTATGTTTATAAAACTTTACAGTTGTTTATGATGGTTTATAAATTATATATTAACATTATCTGAATGTTTGTTATCAGTAAAATAACTAATACTAAAGTTTATTTAACTATCAATTTACCTTTTATTAATGATGATTATTATACAAAGTGTTCAGAACATCCTGTACCAAAGCAGATTTAGATGAATACACGTAGTTACACCCTTAATGATGAGTACATCACTGCAACTCATGACAAAAGGAGCAAGATTTTACTACTTCTTACCTCAACCTTTATGGATCCCAAACCATTTCCTGTAAATCTGCAGGGAGTGATCTCTGTCTCTTCTAATAGACTAATGCGCGGAAACCTCTAAAATGAGGAAAGCTAATGATATCCCACAGGCACCGATCAGAAGTCCAACATGCATGAATATTTTATCTGTGTGCATTCGTGTCCAGTGTGATCACTCATTAAAACTTTAAGAAGCTGTTTGTGGCCGTGTAATTTGCATCGACTGAGAGCAAGAGAAAGTAGCCTGTGCAGGAGCGAAGAAGGAAAAGTCCTGATTTAAGGCTTATTTTAGCAGTTTCAATTCTTCTTATATCCTGTGATAAACACGGTTTCTTCCAGCGGGTTTCCTCAGATGAATTTTCCCACTGATGTTTCCTTTTGCAATCATGCAAAGAGCAGTAAACACACTGATATCATTATGACTTTTGAACAGCTACACAAGGAGTATGAAATTATGAGCCATTGTTGTTGTTGACTCATCCTGTTGCGACTCAGCTGCAGTCACTTTGCAATGTATTCATATACAAATGGGAATTATTTCCTCCAAAGGAAAGCCCCCAGCACCCAAGGCATCTTATCTTTAATAAACACATTAATTATGTAATAGCATAACTGTACATTCCCAGGATCATTTGGTTCTGCACCAGGATTGACTGGAATGGGTTGAATGGCATAAGAAGCAAACATCTTAGTGAATATTGAAAGGGAGAAATAACTGGAAAATACTGTGTGTGTGTGTGTGTGTGTTGTGAGTAGATATATTAAACATAATTTTCAAGAAATTGCGAAACTGCACCAACATTTTTCGGTGGATGTTGCTGCAGGTTGATCCTCGAGGCCTTGGGATGTTTTTCGTAGCTGTCCTGTTTGGTTGCAGTGAAATGTCAGATGCATTAGTAGGATTCTCGCTTCACCACTTCAAGGAGAACCATCTAGCGGACTAATGCAATATGGCTGCCCATTACCCCAAGCTGAGACTGGAGTGATGGTCAGCCTGTATTGATCTCTCTTCTGTTTTTTCTTTTTTTTTTTTTTTTGCTCTGCTTTCTCTCTCCTCCCTGTTTAGGCACTGTTCCATTGTGCACCTTCATCCTGGCTCCAGGTGAAGCTGGCAGAGATTAATCTTGTTTGTATTTTTCTGTGTCTGTCTGGACTCAGGCCAGAGCGATGGAGTTCAGTTTTCCCATTTGATAAAAAGACTTGCATTTGAGGAAAACCACCCACAAAGTATCACTGTGGAATTGATTGCAGTAAGTTGCCAACACAATGCGTTCTTAGATCTATTCTGAAGCTGAGGCGGGGGAAAAAATCCACCAGGAAAATAAAGCACTCGTATTTAGCAGCAGGAGTGGACTGATGCATCTGCAGACACCGTGAAACAGTCCTTGTGCACGACCCTTTGACTTTGCCAAGTCCCAGCCCGTCGGTGGAAAGGCACACAGGATGTGGAAGCGCACGCAAATGTGGAATATGAATGTCAGCTGCTTGTCAGCCCGTTTTGATGTGCTCCCACATGTTCCGGCGAGGAGACTCTGGAGAGAGCAGGTCTGCCTTGTGACTGTCGAGGTGATAAATATAATTGCAGCATTAAGGATTCCCCAGAGGTTTGGGTTTGGAGGGTGTTGAGTCGGCGGGCGGGGGGTCGAATCCATCAAGAGCCTCTAATTTAAAGGGATTTGTATTTCACCAAGCAAAATGGCGAAGCAGGATTCCTCGCCCTGGAGTGCATTTTCAGAACCGAGGGCATTGAGGATGAATAATTGAAGCAGTTAATGCAGTGCATGACCTATGGCACTGAGACAGATAAGCAGAGAACTTCCAAGAGCCTGATGAATTTGGCCATCATGATCATTAAGCTGTCTTTGATATATTAATCAAATGTGGAGCGGAGGGTATGGGTTCACGGTGCATATAGTTTTGATATTATGTTGTGGGATCAAAGGTAAATTAATAAAGTGGAGCTAAAACTTTTAAGTGTCACAAACCGCCACTTCTTCTAATGTTAGAAGAAATTTAACACGCAAAAGACAAACTTATATTTTCTCTTCTTTGGTGGTGGTCAAGGCGACTTTGCCTCATTCAGTCTGAAGCAGTTTGAGTATCTAAAATAAAGCCCTGTATAAATGTAATCCATTACTACTATTATTAATATGCATGTCTGGGTGAGGTGCACCAATATTACAGATTACAGTGGACATTTTATGAGAAAAGAGAGCACTTAATTTAAGCAATATAACCTGAGAGGGTGAGTTTTAAAGTCATTATTAGCACAGCAGTGCTGATAAGGACGGAGGCGCTTGCATCCATAAGCTTCACTGAAGTGCAAATATTGACATCAGAACACATCCTCTGGTGTAATATTGTGATTGTTAAACAGGTTACCAACATAATAAAAGATATAATCAAAATGTATTCACGTTGTGGGGCAATTTGCTCACAAAATATAAAAGCTTATTCCCGGTGTCATCTCTGTTTCCCTGGAAACACACGGGGTCAGTCATGTCATTATAACTCCTGCGTTATGCAACCTAGTTTACTATTCCAGCAGGCAGGTCAACCCTCAGTAACAACCTATCAAAAGAGATGATTTCTAGTCCCTCTCTAGTCCCAGCCAGCTTGAGCTAACGTTAATGCTTTCTAGAGATTGTGGGATTTCCCAAACTGAATAAATACCACACATACAAACAAAAAACTTTGTGTGTTTGTTTTGTTTTTTTTTTTTTTTTTACTTTTACTTTGTTTTTGCTCTAACAAAGATATCCACTAGAAAAAATAAAAATTTACATGGACAGATTTAGCGACTACCTTCTGCAAACTTCACATGTATTTTTAAGCTAGTAATGCCTGTCACAGACTCACCGGGGCACAGCTGTTGGAGGATGCTGAACAGAGTTTCTGTGTGATCCAAACATTTCCAAAAATATTCGATATTTGTTGGCGTTTAACCTTTCAAAAACAACATGTTCCCTGCGGTCACAAAAATGTTTGCACAAGGGAGGCAGGCACCTGTATTAGCAGGGCAGTGCAGCAGCAATCTAACAGCACCATAAGTAATATTCATTGAAGAAAGTTGATTTAATTATTCTATAAATGTTACTTAAACAGCTGACAGAAATAGTCTAACAGGAGGTCATTGTCTGTGTAGGCCCACTGTGATTCATGATTTCTTTTCATGAATAAAAATGTTTGAAAAACACCCCCTCTCTGGGTGGAGTAATACTGTTAGTGATGAACACAGTGTGCTGCTGTCATACTGATCTGAGCATGTTCTAAATATCTAGTTAATCAATCAGATTGCTTGGTCAGAACTACCTGTTGTATGATTGATCTTTAATACAAAACAAATGCTTAAAAGGATGGTTCATTATTGATTTTCTAGTAACCGGGGCCAGGGATTGTTTGATGAGGAGGCTCTGTGGGTTCAGGGTTGTCATGGGCATAGCTGCCATCTACGGGAGGGCATTGGGTTTCATGTGCCCCCAAAAGTTGAAGTTGGGGGGGTGCAGCAACCCCCAATCTTGAGGCAAAGCAGGAAAAAATGCAGTTGTAAAATTGCACAGACTAATAAATTTAATTGGCATTTTAAAGGACCATTAACAAAGTCATTGCATATACTTTATTATTCTTAAAATTTAATTTACACTTGGGATAGTGTGTGTTTTGTTGCTCTTATGTGTTACTGGCTGAGCATAACAAGTGCTTTCATTAATTTGTTACCAAGCACAAAGCGCCATGAATTCAAACACCTCTGATCATTAATGCACTTAATACAGTAACTTTTGGCTCTGCCATCTGAATTAGACACATAACACGACGTCTGCCACCACCTTTGTGTGGAAAGACTTCAAAATATTAAACAATGAAGATGCATATTGTGCGCTGCGCTGGAGGGATAAAATGCACTGGACTGAGATTTGCTGCAACATTTGGAATCTCAGACAGAATTCCAAGTGAAATGAACGAACAAAGAGCACAAGAACACTGGTTTTATACTTTATCTGAAATACTTGTGGGTGAAGTGCTGCAGCATATGATAAATTTACCGTCAGCAGCTGGCTGCGGTCAAAAGCGCCCCTCACTGAAGAAAGACAGCCAGAATCTCCTGAAGAGTCCGTCTGAAGCCTCACACCAAGTGAGTGAGCGCTTTTGTAGAGTTTTGCTTTTCAACTTTGGGTTATCATTAACTTTATGAAGCCGACTATATTGAACATTGCAGCCTGCACGGTGTGTCCCATCTGCTGTGCTCAGCAGCAGCCTCTGAACGCGAACACAATATAGAATCTTTCTCAGCTCAATAGAATGACTTTGAAAATACAAAATCACTTGTTTTAATGAATGTCGTTCATTTAAAATATTATGAATTGTAAAATATCACTTTCATGAGGCCGTTCAGTCAGACAGTGACAGGTATCATTCTGTGAAACTGAAATATTGTTTGAGCTTAATATGAGACTGATTTACATTCTCTTATTAAACCTGACAGTTTCTGACCTATTTCTATCCATAGCTTGCCATCCACCTATCACTCTGCCATCTGTGCTGTCTCACTGACTGACAAGTGACTGAGGTCGCTGAGCTGCTAGGTAGCTTTCAAGCTTTCAAGGGAACCCACTGACAGAAAAAAGGGAAACCCCATGATGTTTGCAAGTTCTTACATCACCTCATTTAGGTCTATGTTCTCTACAGCGATGAATAAAGTATGTTTTAGTCATTGTTTAAATTATTCAAATATATATTTTCTTAAAGCTGTGCAATATTAAGTGTCCCCTGATGACATACAGTGGAAGAGTGTAGGTCTACAGTATGTGGGAACATTTTAACCCCTCGTCAGGTCTATCAAAGATCCCGCATTGACTCCAACAACTGCAGCTGACATTCTCAGACCAGTTGTAAAGTAACGCCATCGTTCAGTGCATGCAGGTTGTAATATTAGGTTAATCAAGTTAGTCTTAGTTTTGACAAATTAGCACCAGTTTACACCTTCATAGTTGTGTATTGAACAGCAGTTGCACTTTTAGGTCTGCACTTTAGTCTGGGTTTGAATCCCACTTTGGATATGGCCGTTCTGTGTGGAGTTTTCATGTTCTCCCCATGCCTGGTGTGGGTTTCCCCCACCAACAAAAAAATCTATGCTATGTCATTTGTCTTGTCAATACCCCTGACCAAGATACTGGTTTTGAACTGGAGTTGGTTGGAGTTGCTGCACAGCCTCTAATCCTAATACTAGGATTACTAGGAATACTAGGAGGCAGACATTCAATCTGACTGTATAATCACACTTTGGATGGTTGTACATGTTGTATATGTCACAGTAAAGTTTATCTTTACCTTACCTTATAATAATAATTTCCCTTTCAATGGATGGATGAATGGATTTTAGTCTGCACAACCATATCCATTTGTCAAGCAGCCTCTTGTCAGGCTGTGATTAGTCTACGGCGTTTCGTTTGAAATTTGACTGCTACTACTCTGTGCTACGACTCTGCTGCTGTACAGAGCTGACACTTTCAGTTTATGATTGTAGTATCTATTGTCCGACTGGGTATTGATAACACGCTTAGACGGTGGGGCAGTGGTCAAGTAATGCAATCGGAGTATGCCCAAACATTGTATAACACTGATGATGCCCACTACCACGCCAAGCTTACTCGTCATTCTGCTTACTGAGTGTAAGAGCGTTTCAGTCTTGCCCTGTCTGAAATAGCAGTGACGTTAACATATGATCCAAAGGCCGATGCGACATCTGCTCCCATTCTGCTCAGTAATAAGCACACAATGTTACCGCCACAATATGAAGGGCCGTCCTAAAGACTTTGGATTGATTCAGAAATGGAGGGTTTTTTGAACTCTCTAATTGTTTCCAAGTTTTAGCAACAAAAGCTGGGAGACTGTCCTCAGTCTCTATTTGTTCATTTCTATTCAAAATCATGTATATACGTGGATAACATCGTGCATTTTCAGACAGCCTCTGCTGGAAGACGTTCATGGTATTGCACTCGGTTGCTTACACAAAAATTGCCAGATATAGCTGTGTAACGAAAACTTGAGAGAGAAGTTCAAACTCTGTTTACTTTCTCACCTCTGTGCACCTGGCCAATTCCTGCCTGAATGGGTGTGAATGATGGATTGTTGGTCCAGCATCAGAAAGGTGCAGGGGGAGTCGTTTTCCAAAGCTGTTGGACCATCTGACACACAGTTCTGATGAAGTATAATGGCGCCTTAAGTGGCAGCCAGAACAGAATTACTATACAATCCTATTTCTTGGATAAGACTTCAACGATTTGGAGTAAAACACTCTCGTCTCCCAGAGCCTGATATTCATCCGTCTCACATCACACATCACACATCTCCAGCCAAGACAGACATGCGGCTCGTCTTTAAACCCACTGTTTGAGTCGAGGACTCTTTCAAGTCCGCACGATGTCTTCCAGTGACAGGTGAAGGCGGTCCGACCCACAGCGCAGCGCTCTGGAAGTACAGATACAATACTTACATTTCCATCATCCCTGCCTCCGTGACCACCTGAATGACTGACAGACGAGGTATTCTGCAGCCATTCAATAATTTAGCCGTTGGTCCACAGCCTGTAGGGCAGTCTTAAACCCACAGTGTGTTCAGCTCTGATGCTCTCTCTCTGTGAAAACGGGATCTGCTCCAAATGCTTCTTATCTTCATCAGTGGCTCCTGTGGTCTCTGTCTGTATTATTGACTGTGCTGACCTATAATATATCTCTGCTCAAGACTGCTATAACTCTTCACACAACCCTGCAGGGTTTTTTTTTTTTCATAATGGAGTTAATGTATTTTCATGAGACTTAAAGGGATAGTTTGGAACCTAAGCAGAGAATGAAAAAAGAATGAAAAAATGAAAAGTAATCAATATCAATTTAAGTGTATGCTATATTTAGAGTATTTTCACCGCTTTCCTTTGCTGTCACACAGCCTCTCCTGAGAAACCGCAGTTATATAAGCCAAACACTGCTCTCTCCAAACCAACCAAACTCCACAGGCGAAATCAGCAGTTTTATCTTGCAGAACACAGGAGTTGCCGGTGTACCGCTGCCTCGATCTGTTAGTTTGTTTGGGTTATTGTGTGACATCAGTGAATCCAAACTATCCTTTTGAAACACCAAAGTTACACAATAAGACAAACAAAGTAACAGAGCGAGGCAGCTGTAGACCACCAACTGCTTTGTTCTGCAAGGTAAAATTACTGATTTTGCGTGTGGAGTTTGGTTGGTTTGAAAAGAGTGATATTTGGCTTATGTAACAGCGGCTTCTTGTCAGAAAAGGCTGTCTGATGGCAAAGTAAAGTGGTAAAAAATATTAAAAATACAGCATACAATTAAACTGGTATTGACTTTTTTTGGGTGAACCTTTTTTAAGTGGCATCTACTGTAGGTAATACACTTACAATGGATATGTACGTTACACAACCCCACATCAAATAATCCAAACTACCCTTCAAGGGGGAAAAAAAAGAGTTCCTTTTTTCCTCTCTAGAGATAATGTGTGTGTGATACCTGGAACTGAAGGGTGACACTAATATGCCAGAATCAGATATGATACAGTGCTACAGTTTCCTCAAACAAAAACCTAGAATAAAAGTGTGTCATACTGAAGGCTTTCTGGCTGAAATCAAGCAAAATCTCTGTGCTGAAACAGAGCTTTAGTGTCGTCCCTTGGAGACCTACAACGCTGGCTGCTCTGCACAAATGACACCAAGCACGTTTCACTTTAACAGGATACCACAAACCCTTAAGCAACAGCTAGGCCATTTGCGGGATCTCCATTTTTATGTTTAGTCCACTTAGGGAGGATAACAGCCGCCATCCCAGAGGTCTTTTCACACATCCAGGATATTTTCTCACATTGAAAATCATTCCTAATTCTGCCTGCTGATACTCAAAAAATGGATAGTTAAGAGGGAGCTTCAGCAGTTGTCATTTTGCTATCTTCTGCCTTTAGAAATACCACAGTAAACCACGACTGGAGATGTGTGATCTGCCAGCTAAAAGCTGTTTATATCAAAGTAATGAGCCTGAGGAGACTGGCAATTAGGAGATTCCTTCCATTTCTCTGTCTACTCAGGGAAACTCAAACTGAAAGGTTATTGGGTAGGCTATTAAAATGCTTGAGTGGGAGAAATTTTAATTGGTTGGGGTAGAGCTTTGCTGTTGACTCAGGATGCAGGCTGCTGCCTCGAGTCTAGGCCTACAGTAGTTAAGATGTTCTATTGCACAGGTGATCATATTATCTGTTTATCCAAAGTGCCTCAAAGGTTAGCTTGTCCTCCACAACTATAATTACCTCACCAGAGTGAAGCAAAACTCTCTATTATTTTTTTATGAAAGATATAATTTTGCTCCTCTCCCTGATAATGAGCTGCTGAATAAAAACCCTGAAGACAACAATATTCACTGTAGCAAACTCCTAAAAGCCAATTGTAATAATATACTGTGCCAAATATCTAGCTACTATTTAGCAACGCTCGGAAGCAATCAGTACCCTTCATCCTGTACAAACTCATTAGTGGTGACCTGTCTGAGAATGATTTATTGTCAGTATTAATATCCTCTTTGTTTGTTATTGCCGGCTGACTGTGCTATCTGATTGGTTCAGGGTCCAACAAGAGATGTTTGATAATGACTTTAAATGAAAAGTCAATGGCAAGCTGTTAGATTTTCTCAAATCCATAATGTTAAATCTGTAGCTTTATGTCCCCCCCACTGAAGTGGACCATTGGATCTGTTATAGCGGATGTGTTTATAACTGTATCACTCTGTGAAATGATTCTGGTGCTCAGACGGAGGCTGCAGTTTGAGTGTTATATTGCACGCTGCTGTGGGTTTCAGATCAGTGCCAGAATGTAAACTTATACACTGTGAGACTATCATTTAGGCTCTTTGGCAACACTTTATTTGAGAGGGTGTGCATAAGACTGTCATTACACCTGTCATGAACACATCTTGATGAATGCATATGACTGTTGTTACTAAGTGTCAGGCAGCCAATTATGTCTTTTTCAATCCAAAGTTGACATTGTTTAAGATGTCTGTTATGAGAGCTTGACATTAATAAAGCCAATAATGTCTTTGTTATGACAACCTGACATTAACCAAGACAAAAATGTCTCTGTTATGACAACCTGACATTAACCACGACGCCATAATATGTCAGTCTCTTTATTGGGACAACATGACATTATCAAACTTTAACATAACATTATACTGTCATATGTGGTTGGTTTTGACACAGGCTGTCATGAGACCATTATAAATGTGTCATGAATATTTTCCTTGAGCTCAAGTAAAGTGGTACATTTTGGATTTGTCATAAAGATGTCATTAAGTTTTATTGCACTGTCAAATGCTTTTGTAACAGTGTCATTCATAATTTCCTGGACTTCAAGTGAAATGGTACCATCTCACCACTTTATCTGGGGGTGACACAACGATGTTTGCACACAATCTCTGGAAATAGAAAACATCTAAACACAATACTGAGACCTGAGACTGACTGACTATCTATCTATCTATCTATCTATCTATCTATCTATCTATCTATCTATCTATCTATCTATCTATCCATCCAAATGTAATGTTAGAACATAAAGCTGAACAGTTCGATAATGTCAAGTTGTTATGACAAAGACACTGACAGGTTATGTTGCCTTGGTTAATGTCAAGTTGTCATAGCAATAACCTTTTTTGTCTTGCTTAATGTCACATTGTCATAACAAAGACATTATTGGGTTGATTAATGCCAGGTAGTCATAAAAAAGACATTTACAGGTTACATTGTTTTAGTTAATGTCAGGTTGTCATAATAAAGTCATTTTTGCCTTGATTCATGCCAAGTTGTCTTAACAAACACAACTCAAACAATGTCAACTTTGCATTAAAAATGACATAATTGACCAAATGATGCCTAATGACAACAGTCATAAGCATTCATAAAGTTTGATAATGTCAAGCTGTCATGCCAAAGACACTGACACATTGTGGTGTCTTAAGTTGTCAGAACGATGACATTTTTGTCTTGGTTAATGTCACCTTGTCATAACAAAGACATAATTGGCTTGATTAATGTCAGGTTGTCATGACAAAGACATCTCAAACAATGTCAACTTTGCAATACAAATGACATAATTTACAGAATGGCGCTAAATGACAACAGTCACAAACATTCATAGAGAAATCTTCATGTTTATGATAGGTGTCATGAAATGGTTGTGACAGTGTATGACAGTCTTATGCACAACCCTTCTAAAAAAGTGCTACTGACACTATAGCACGCTTGACAGCATCATCAAAGTGTCTCTATTGTGTTCAGATGTTTTCTATTTCCACAGGAAAAAAAGCAGCTTTTGTGACCCCAGGCCTTTGTGTGTGCGCACGTCTTTGTGTGAGAGTGAGTGAATGGGTGAGATCATCCCAGAGGCCTTATCATTTCTTACTCTCTTCCCATTAAAAAGGTGGAATCTGCATCGCCCAGTCTTTGAAAATTCCCCACAACCCCAAGCTGGAGGATTATGACAAAGCCATCCAACAGCTGCTGGAAACGCAGCACTCGCGGGCAGTCATCATCTTCGCCAGTGAAGAAGACATACGGTGAGGAGCGCCACACATTCTGGCTTCACCCATGTTGCTCAGGCGTGCTGATGACTTTGCCATGTTGAGGGTCTTTAATCTCTGAGTAGCAGCTCCTGGAGACAGGCTAGAGGCACAGATTTACCATGCGCGCTACACAAACATACCTCCGACAACACAAACACAAGCACGCCTCAGAGCAGAAGTGGGAATACAGATCACAACAGAGCAACAGAGATATTGTTTCATTTACAATGGCCCCTGGGAAATGTTGTGAAGAAACACAGAATCAAACATTTAGTACCTGTAAATTCACAATGAATAATCCAGAAGTGGATGTATTCGTGAAACGTAAAAGGAAAAAGAGGAGATGAGTGAGAGACACGGAGATTAATGACTAACTACGTCTGTTATATTTGAATAAAAACTAAAAATAACACCACCAGGTAACAAAGTAACAATAGTTTCTCCTCCTTTCCCCCTCTCATTTAATGAGATAAACTGCAGAACTGCACATGGCCGTGAGCTGTAATGTGCAAACAGCTCCTTAAAGCTAGCTGTGCCTCCGCGTAATAGATATTAGATTGCACACACCTCTCGTGTTCTCTCCAAATTCACACACAAATGTCCTTGCAGGGGAGTTCTCAATGCCACCAAGAGGGCCAATCAGGTGGGCCATTTCCTGTGGATTGGATCTGACAGCTGGGGGGCCAAGAGCAGCCCGATCCACCAGCTCGAGGATGTGGCGGTCGGAGCCGTCACTATACTGCCCAAACGCTCCTCCATCGAAGGTACGCGCACACACGCTGCACGCTTCACCACATGTTGTGTTAGTGCATTGTTATCTGCTGTAGTGTTTTGTTTTTTGGGAGTAATTGCATTTTATAATTTTTGTCTAATTGTGTGTGTAATTAGCTTGAGACAAAAAAAAATCAAAACATCCAAAACAAAAATAAAACAAACATGCAATAATTGTTTTTTGGGTCCCTTGTGGGCAGTGAAACAAACTGTGAAGACAACACTAACATATAATCACCTTTTACGTTGATATTACAGACTTAGCAAATAGTTAATTATTTAAACATCCAGCAGTTATGGAACAACATTAGCATTCATTTGGAGTCATGTTTTTTGCTAACAGGCAGATGCAAGTCCGATATTAACTCAAGTAGGCATGTGATCCAATGTTGATGTGATTTAGCAAACAGTTGCCTATTATATTAGCATTCATTTAGAGTCTTGTTTCTGACCACCTGGCAAATTTTAGTTCGATATTCAGTCTTCTTTTAGTTCTGTTTTTGGTGTATACCAACAAAAACATAAAATAAAAATCATGATCTATAGCTGCTAACATTAAATGCTCTACTGGGTTCATCAGCTAGTTGCTAAGATGATGCTAAAATGCGCCGTAAAG
The DNA here is from genome assembly GCA_027495735.1 of Lutjanus campechanus. Taxonomy (NCBI): domain Eukaryota; kingdom Metazoa; phylum Chordata; class Actinopteri; order Lutjaniformes; family Lutjanidae; genus Lutjanus; species Lutjanus campechanus. The sequence continues at coordinate 16,541 of JAJHUR010074408.1, forward strand.
CTGAGCAGAACTGAGTCGGGTGATAATTATCCTTTTGTGCATCACTTTGAGTGACGACCTTCACACTGAACACAGTTATTTCATCCCTTGTTAGTATAAAAACATTGAGGGGGAGCAGCTTTTTTAGTATTTCCATGCAAACTGAGTGGAGATTTCTGACACAGCTGAGAAGAGAAATTGTCTAAAAAGGTCAAAAACTCCTGCAACACTTCTAGTATGAAGAAGAACTTTTTTGGTAGACCAATGTGTTTCGCCTTGTGGCAACATCAGAGTCAAAACGATTAGAATTTAACCAATTAAAATGTATTCATTAATAGTCTAGAAATGGCAGAAACTGTGTCTCATTTGATATTTTTTTTGTCTGGTGGAGCCATTGGCTGAATGAGGAAACTTAAAATGAAAAAAAACTTTTGCATAAATGGGCTGGATATATTGTCAGGTGATTTCAGGCCAGACATGTTGCCAAACGGAGAGTGGTCTTTCCATATTTTACTGACACTTTACCTTAAAACCACTTTACAAATGATATATACAAACAAATTGCAAGTGTATTTAAATAATAAAAGCTGAGATAAGCTTTGGTAAAATGGAGAGTGATTTTAATTGTGTCTATAAAAAAGGGTGGAGGCAGAACAAAAAGATTCGTCATAAAATCACATAAACAAGACATTTTGAAATATTTAAGAATTCATAACTTGTAAAACACCTTTATAAAAGCTCATTAAATCCACATTCATGCCCTCCAGAAATAACCTTTTTCAACAAAATGCTCATTTTATCCCCCTTTTCTCACCATTTTCATGCAAAATTGACTCAACTAAACAGCTGTTCGCACTTTTTGTACAAAGACTCACTTGGAAACACTCAACATCTTCAGATAAACAAACATCTGTGCCACATTTAGAGATATTTCGTGATGACATATTCTCGTCTACCTTCGTCATGTTCCCACATTTCCACCTGCCTCATCTATTTCTGCTTCAGTTGGCAATTTTCGCCATTTCTCAGAATGGCTCGGGACAATCCTCAGAGAACAGGTATGACCTTGTTGTTGTATCTGGCCGTGGGTTGTACATGACCAGAATAAAGTCATTTTGGACAAATTGACTGCTTTAGATAGACATTGAAACCAATGACTGTCCCACCTAGTAGATAATAGATTCATCAGTGTGGTTCTTAAAGCAAATAAGTGATATTTGCTTTAAAAATTGAAAAATCCCCAGTCACAGCCTGTTGTCTAAGAAGAAATTGGTATCTCTGATCTCTGGTGAATCCTTCTTGAAAGGGACACAAAGTGATGGATCTAAGAAAAAAGCTTTAATTTAATTTTTATTATTAAGAATTGGAGTTTTTTTTAAAAAGCATTTTAACATTTTCTATCATGACACTCCAAAGAAATATAATTACCAGTTGTTTTGAGTGCTTAGGGGTTGGATTTCTCTTTAAAACTGTCGTTTAAATAAATCCACCCACTGGAAAAAAAAAAAAGGAGGCAAACGAGGAAATTATAGTGCTGAATTTGCCAGGAAGGACATGTACAAATTCACCACACAGAAATAGAATATTCTCCACATATACCATCTATTTTAAGTTCAGTCCAGTGTCACAATCCTAATAAGCACTCATCACCACGATCGAGAAAATCTGAAAGTCTGAGTTTTATGAAGCTTTCCCTAATTAGAGCAGGTCTAGCCAGGACAAATGTACACTCTGGAGACAGTGAGAATATTATTAATCCACCATGCATCATTGATGGTCTTTTGAAAAGAAAATCAGCTGAGTCACTCAGCTCTGATTAGCCATTATCACCTCTACCCACGACTCAGCTGATATGACTGGATAACACAGAGAAAGTGTGGGGACGCAGACAGAGACTTTAAAATGCAAAAAATTCAGATTGTTCTCAACACAGAAAATTGTGTCTCTGTGATAAAAAGAGCAAAAAAAATACTGGGTGGCACTTTATTTTACGGCGTACTAATAAGACATAACAAGCTCTGTATCGAATTAGACAAAAACTAGAAATAATATGTTGTTTATTGGACAGTATTACACCCTTATAACACGTTATTAGAGGGTAATTAGGGACACATTACAACAGAACTGTGCCATAAACTAAAGTGAAATGTGTAATGAAACAGTGGGGAAACAATACACTTTAGTTTACAATACAGTTTTGTTGTAATGTGTCCCAAATTACCCTCGAATAAAGTATAATAAGGGTCTAAAACTGTCGTATAAGGAACACATTTCTTATCTTTGTCTAATTTAATACAAAGCACATAAAAAGTGTGACCAAATACTGCATCATGAATCTCGCAGTGAAGTTTTGTCCCAGCTCAGTTTGCTGACCCACATTGGGTGTTTAAGATACACAAGCAAGAGAGCAAATTTCCACATGCAGGCTTTTTTTTTTTTTTTTTTTTTTTCCTTTGTTGCAGCAGGTTTTCTGTCCTCGGGCTAATGCTTCATACAGGCACCTCAGCCCTGTTGAAATTAGCGTTAAGCTAATACAAGGTAATACGTCATGCTTTCAATCCATCTCTCTTGTAATGGATTTTATGAAGTGGAGCAAACCTGTACAGCACCTACAGGACCTCACAGCCTCAGGCACCGGGCTGCGGCACCACTTACAATCCCTCAGTTATTTATTATGCATCCTGTTTTTTAATTAATGTAATTTCCTAGATGAAAGAAGTGATTAAAGTTCCATGGGGCTGGAGAGGAAGAGGAACCGCTGTGGTCAAATTTTGATGAAGTAGTGCTTGCTGGTATGCTTCCAACACCTAGCGGCCAGCACCACACCACCACCACCACCTCCACCTCCTCCACCACACTGCTGCACAAGTCTCGCTTCATTTCCTCCAGGTTTGAATTGGTTGATAATTGGTCCGGAACTGAGCCATTCTCCTTTTCTCTTCTATTCTCAGGGTTTGATGAATACTTTACCGGGCTCACGCTGGAGAACAATCGCAGGAACGTGTGGTTTGCAGAGTTCTGGGAGGAAAACTTCGACTGCAGGCTCCTCAGTGCCTCGAAGAGAGAGGATACCAGCCGTAAATGCACAGGTACATGAATTCTGACATGGACAAAGGAGGAACATCTCTGTATTACACTAATAGATGCATTTTTTTCACCCTCCTATGTCAAGCTGATGTGAACTTGACCTTTTGTTCGCATTAGAAGCTGCGGATAGACTGTTGGGGTTTTAATTCAAACCCCTCTTGTCTGCGGCGCAGCCACAGAGTCTAACACCAGGTGTTTCTACCCAGCGGGTGCAGGACAGGCAGAGTTTATTATTAGAATAATAATGCACCACGTGTCTTAGTCATACTACAGTTACAGACCGTCTGCTCCTCTGGCTAATGTCCTGTAACTCTTAAATCCCATATTCCCACTATTCCCCCTTAACCCAGTCACCTTGACAGCTCAGCACAGTCGTGCCGTGTGTACTAACTGCATAGAGCCAGAGTTGGAAATTACTGGGAAAATGACAGAAAGCCGTGTGAATACTCTTCATGCCCCCATTCTTTATTTGCATTTTTTGTGGTAGCATTAATGATAGCGTGGTTGCTAACAGTGATGCACACTCGTATTAGCTAAACTCTTCCTGCCAACGGTGTGACAGGCATTGCACTGCATGTATTATCTACGAGGATGATGCCTGTGATGTGGGATGCTGTATTAATCTTGCTTGCATACGTGATGACGGTAATGGCAGTGTGACACAAATTGCTGTTTGCTGAAGGATTTCGCTTCCTTTATAATCTCCTGTTTGCTGTCTTTTATCATGCGTCAAAGACAGAGGATGCTCGTCCATTTAGAGAGCCCCACAAACCCTCTGTAAAAGACTGTAAACATCTTTTTATCCTCTCCTTGATTCAACTGAAAATGGCTGTACAACTGTCGCTATATTCTCCCTTTTTTGTACTCTTCCTCAAGCCGAGCTGATATTTATGAATGTTAAATACAAATGGCAGGCTTTTGGATTCAAAGACTGTCCATTTAGCGCCATATGCAGAGCTCTGAAAAGCAGAAAGGTTATGTGTGGGCTGAAATGTATGTTAAGTCCTGAGAAATGGGCTGAAATGTCAGCACAGATTGCTTTTGACCTCCGTCAGTTTATGCAAGTCTCCCACATCCTTATATGTTTCCTATTAACATCATCTGCTGCTCCACTGAGCTCTTCATGTGAACTATGAGCAGCTATCACTGAGGAGAAAATTGTCTTTCAGTATTCTCTGTTATTTCCTTGATGATGCCTCTTTGTTTACTGGGAGCTTGAATATTGAAATTATGATGGTAATGATGATGATCACGATCATGATGATTATTATTATTAAAAGTAATAGTAGTATATTTGTTGTTGCAATTTTCAGTCACTCTTTGAAGTGCAGCTTTCATCTAGCAGGCGTATAAAATGGCTAATTCAATTTTTAACAAAAACAAAAAATCCAGCCGAGGCTCTACATTATGTATTCAGGTAGTGTATCAGCTGCATGAGGCAAAACCTTTACGGCAGCCCATAGTGAAAGGGCAGTGCACTGAGAGGAGGAGATAAAAGAGCAGGAAGCCACTGTAGAGGAGTGTGTTACTAAAGTTCATGGTGATCTTCATCACCTTACAGAAGTGAGGTCCATTCTTAGCAGCCTATTACTTTGAAATACAGCGCACTAATTCAATCTGAGCCTGCTGTATTTGTCACAAACACTTTGTCTCACAGCTCAGCTTGATGTTTTCCACTCGGGAATTAAATGTGTCGTCTTATTTTCTATGCCACATTGTACCTTTAGGTGTAATTCATGCAAAATCCAAACTAAACTAACTGGCAGTAAACTGTAAACGGAGGAATAAAAAATGAAGATGATAGGCAGTGCTGAGAGGATGTGAGGTCTAATAGTTTATGGTGCATTTGGCTCTAAGTCCTCCTCTTTCCTCCTCTTCCCTCAGGCCAGGAGCGCATCGGGATTGACTCCAAGTATGAGCAGGAAGGGAAGGTGCAGTTTGTGATTGACGCCGTGTACGCCATGGCCCACGCTCTCCACAACATGCAGAGGGACTTATGTCCTGATCAGCCTGGCGTTTGTCCACAGATGGAGTCAGCTGAAGGAAAGACTCTGCTCAAGTATATACGCAACACCAGCTTCAACGGTGAGTGACACAGCATAAAAGTCAAAAAGTAAAATTGATGAGGAAAATTAGATTAATGGTATCTTCACTACAGGTAATCTCTACTTTCCACTGGATAGCAATAAATATATTTTAGAGAAAACATAATAAACTGTAGATTAGAGCAATAAACAAGAATAAACTATGGATGAATCATCTATAAATATAATCAGGTAAAACAACAATGCCACATTCTCTTTCAGTATATTTGCTTAGTTTTGCACCTACTGACCCTCCTACATTAGCTGAAGGAATATTTCAAGTGCTAGTTTTCTTGCTGAGAGTTAGATGAGAGGATTGATGCCACTCTCATGTCTGTGCACTAAATATAAAATAACAGCCAGAAGAGGGTTAGCTTAGCTTAGCATAAAAACTGAAAACATGGGGAAACACGTTGCGTGTGTATTTCACCTCTAAAGCTCACAAATTATTAATGACTTATATCTCATTTGTTTAATTTGTATAAAAAAGACAAGTGTGACGGGCTAATTAGCACACCTACCGAGCACACCTTTCTACACTGGAAGCCACGAATGCAGCATTTTCGTTGCCAGATACTTGATGAAAGAAGGACAAACCCTCCTGGAGCTCTTTAGAAAGGACAGACTCTTTCCTTGGCATGACAGCTAACTGTTAGCATGCTGATGGTTGCACATGACTCACAGGCCAGCAACAGTTTTGACAAGGACAGACTGATTGATTGACACACATACAGACAAATCTGTGTTGAATTCAGACACATGGTGCATTGTTTATATTTTTTATACTGGGTTAGGTAATAATGAGTGGGAGAGAAGATGATAAACATCTATGTAACTGCTGAAAACAAGTAAAATAATAATTATAATATTATAATTTTGGCGAAAACTGGGACAATTTGGTATTTTACAGATATTTGTCGGAAGTTGGGACAACCAGCTTTAAACGGGGACAGCCCCAGACATACCTGGACATCTGGTGAACATAAGTTATGTACTGGAGTGTTTCTTGGCCAGGAGCAGTTGCCAGGCATCAAGTGGAGACATAACCCCCTGCAATTTGGTTAATTGTAATTTTTATGATTCTGATTTATTAATCCTTGGACAGAGCCGGACTAGTTGTTTCCCCCTGTGTTCAGTCTTAATGCTAAGCTAACTGTCTCCTGGCGCCAGCTACATATTTACTCTACAGGCGTCAGAGTGGTATTGATTTCCTCATTTAAGCCTCGGCAAAAAAGCAAAAAAGCACATTTCTCAAAATATAACAAATGCTCTAATGGGACTTCACCCAAAAATCCAAAATACATATCTTCCTTCCCACCCGTAGCGCTATTTATGGTTCTATATATTTTTGATGTGAGTTGCCGAGTTTAGGACATGTCAGCTGTAGAGATGTCTGCCTTCTCTCCAATATAATGGAATGGCTTGTCATGCTCAAAGTGCCAAAAAATAAATTTGAAAAATTCAGCGGCAGTGTCTCTTTCCAGAAATCCCTGATAAACCTTGTTGCTCAAGATAATCCACAGAGCTTGTTGTTTACAGCTTCATGTGGGAACTACTTTGTTTCTGCAGTAGAATCTTCCTAAATAAAACTGCGTACAACAAGGTCTGAGGATTATCTTGAGTAAACAGGTCATCATTTCTGGAAAGAAACACTGGTGTTAAGTTGTCCAAATGTATTTTTGGTGCTTTGAGCACCACAAGCAGAGTGTCATTTAGACCCATTATATTCGAGAGAAGGCAGACATCTCTACAGCCAATATTTTCAAATAATCTATATATCTTCAACATCTCTAAAACTCTGCAACTCACACCAAAAAATCTAGATGATAAAGAGCACTACAGGTGAGAAAAATGTATTTTTGATTTTGGGGTGAACTGTCCCTTTAAACCTGCAGACTCTAATCAGAACGGCCCAAGTATGCACATTTTTAGCAAGCTAACCCTTGCACATTAATGTTAGCATTAAGCTCAAAATGTAGAACACCCTGACAAGTTTCAGTTTCATAAAACATCAGAAGAGCAAGTGATAAAGGCTCCGTGGCATCAATCCTCTCATCTAACTCCCGTCAAGAAAGCTTCTGTGCCCACACCAATCTGCAACGTCAATTTAAATCAGAATTTGGAGAAAAACAAACGGTAGACATAAGAGCCAGAGCTATTTCGGTTTCAAACCATAAAAAAGTAGGTAATAAATACATCCCACCTCTTCTGTTTTATGCAACATGCGGTTGCTTGTGGGCCGACTGCACTTTAAATTTACATCCCGGTTCATTCATAGCTCAAAGCACCACAACATTTTCTGGATCTGTGAAATATTTTAAGCCAATGTGATATATTATGGGTCTGCCACTACTTGAACCTCTACATTATTCAGCCCTGTACAGAAAGTGATGTGGAAGATACTTAACAATTAATGGCAATAGCTATTAATGACAACTGCTCTGAAATGCAGAAGTGAGTGGAGGAAGGGAGCCAAATGGGAGCTGAGTTTAAAACAAGAGAAACCTTTGTCATTACAAATGTGCTGCTATGTATGTCAGCCACTGATCATTAGAGGCTCTTCTGAAGTACATTGTGTCTTCACAAAATGTTCTAGATAAGATTCAGCTGTTTAAAGTATAGGATCAGCGTAATCTTCTCACAAAACTGGCCTACTTTTAGAAGTGGACCCAGCTTATTGTCATATTCTTTTTAAGTATTAAAAAGCAGTCCTCTGTGTGTGTGTTTTATTTTTGGGGGAAAATTAACTTGTATGAACTTTGCTGGGAGAGATGCATTGTACTAACAGTTCGCTAAAGATCCTGGTGTTTCATTTCATGCTTTATTTTTTGCCTCATTTCACTGCATATTACCACACGAAATTTCACACAAAATAAACTGCAGTCTAATAAACTTTTATAGATTCAGCGACTGAAAAGAAGCAGAGAGCGTCCTTGACTGGTTAAAAGAATGAATGAAAAAGTCAAATGGACATACGATAGATTACGGCTGTCATGATTCTCCAAATCCACAATTCAATTTTTCTTTTTATTTAAAGGTCATGATTCGATTTAACCTTTTAATCTTTTCACTAATAGCTATTCCATCGTTAGACTATCAAGTCTTGATTTATAAAGATCAACAGATTATTGGTTTTATTCCCTGACGACTGTCATTTACATTTTCAAATTCTTCTTTAAAGTCTTTACTGTATCAAGTGTGACATAATGCTAAGTTACACTGTTTAGTCTTTGACATGCTGTTTTTTTTTCTGACTTGTACTTGACGCTGCGAGTAGGTGGGGTAGGAGAGGAAAAAAACGCTGGGAGAATTGCAGATTCTGCCTTTTATTCGAATACTGAAATTGAAAGCTCGATTTCGAATTATCATTGAAATTGTGACACCCCTAATATACATAGTCTGCTGATACTTTGAGTACATTTTGTCACAAGCTACAAGACCTTTTTAAAATATTCTTATTGAAGATAAACAGTATAAAATATGCAGTACATTTATAAAAGAACAGAAAGGCAGAAGCAAAGTGCTCACTTTTTTATGAAACCCCACTCCCTGCCCTGCCTCAATCTCATAACAAACAAAACAGAAAAAAACAAAACACACAGTAAGGGCAAATAAAATGAAATAAAATAAGGGTAAAAAATACACCTAGCTAAAAAAAGAAAGAAAACTGAGTCAAATATGTGATAAATAAAATAATACAATTCAAAAGGGCTCAGTCGTCTGAGTTATCAGGCATAATATCTAGTAGAGTGTCTATGAAAGATAAAAAATGATCTTCATATTTTTATCAACGTCCTTTAAAGAACCTCAAAGAGAGAACCTCAGTTTTTACAGCTTTCGATTGAACAGAACCTCCTTGATCCAACGATCATTAAGATGGGGGCAAAGTCAAGTCAAATTTTTATCTATATAGCCCAATGTCACAAATCACAATTTGCCTCAGGGGGCTTTACAATCTGTAGAAAGTAGGAGGCCCTCTGTCCTTTAGACCCTCGATCGGGTAAAAAGAAAAAAAAACTCCCCCCAAAAAACTGTACAAAAAAGAAAATGGAGGAAACCTCAGGGAGAACCACAGAGGAGGGATCCATCTCTCAGAATGGAGAGATGTGCAAGAGATGTCGGATATATGGAACAGAAAATCAAAATCACATTAATACAGAAACTGATGACTAACGTTCTGATAAATTAAATCATAAAGTAGATGCAAAGCGTTTTTCTAATTTAAAATGATGAACACCATGGCATTGTGTGAGTCAACCGAGAGCTCCTTGTTGGGCGACGCACCAAATATGGCAGGAAGTGAAATTTGACCACAAGTTCGACAATTTTTGTCATTAAATGCTTTTAGTATTTTTGAAAAGCGGAAACTGTAGGAGGCAAAACAAAGATAAAACCATGCCATTTCTCTGGGGCCATTAGTAATTATCAGGGGAAATACTTGTGGAAATTGAACACTGAAATTTCTAACCTCATACTGAGACTTAATTGCCATTTGATTTGACGTCCTTATTCTGTCATGTTAGCCTATTTCCGTTTGGGAGCTGGGATTTTGTTTTGTTCTGCTCTACCCAATCCGTAGCGAGTGGCATATCCATCCTTGTGAGATCCTTTTCAGTCAAAACAGGAGGTTTTTTCTCCCAATGATCTCAGACATTTTATCATTTAAGAGCTTTTATTTCTCCGAGGCAACTTACAACAACCTGAACAGCTGCGTTGATGCTTGTTGTCGCTTCTCTTCGTGGATGTAGTTGTTTGTCTGCCTCCTGCAGTGGAAGATGGCTTCCTCATTACTGTAGTAATCCTGCTCTACAAAGCTCTGATTGGCTCGGCCATTTTTCCTCCAACAACACAGACTGATTTAAAAAAAATCAAAGATGTGTGCAGTGATTCAGAGGTCTTGAACCAGCCTATGTATTTGTATTTATTCTGTTTTTGTTATTGTCAATACTTTGACTTCTCTACCACTGTTTGTGGCTGCCCTAAGCCCATTCCCTCCCACTGAAGACATAAATCTTTGGAAACAGGTCACAAATGTGTAGTTTTATCTTTTTAAATAGGCTGAGAAATTTTCTTAAACAGCTGGGCACTGTAGTCATCAGCAAACATTACTCAAACAGGAGCAAATAATGCATTTGTTTGGGACTATTTTCAGCTGTGGATTAATACACATTTGTGTGCCAGTGAATATTTCAGCAGCGGGACGACGTATGTGGGTTCAGTTGAAGATAAATAATAGTGCCCATGTTAATCATAATGAAGGGACATGCCACCCAATGCACTGCTGTGATTTTTGATGTGTTTTTAATAGTTTTTGGACAGTAATGGAAGTCTGTGGCACAAAGGAAAAAGGCTTTGGCTACACAGACAAAACTTAGTATCATAGATTTTTTTTGCTGGTTTTGGTCTTTTCTTGGGATTTGTTGACAAGAAAAAAAAACAGAATATCATCAGAATTATTCTTTAATCATACAGTAAATACAACAGGCAACATTATGCCCTAAAATCATGCTGAACTGTAAAAAGTTTGTTCATATGCACATTTTGTATTTTGCTGATCAGTGAGAGCAACACTGATCGTGTTTCACAGGGCGACTAACTCTTCACAATTACTTATAGGCAAGAACGTGTGAAAACAAACTTCTGTCAGCGATCTAAAGGCTAAAGAGCTGCCTGCCTTTCTCTAACTCTGTCGCTATGGCAGCAGTGCAGAGTTCCAGCAGGCGAGAAGCCCTCTGATTTTAAGGTGGAACTAAAGAAACTCAATATATGCACTTGCCTGAGCGGTGCTAAGATTTCAAGGAGACCTTAACTAAGTGCAGATTCATGCATAGGATTGAGAATCTGCTGCCCAATCTCAATAACCATCTGGCTTTGAGCTGACTTTTCTTGGATTTTCAGCTTCAGTGTGGCGCTGACTAAAGAAAGAGGTTCATTTCACCTGAGCCAAAAATAAGAGCTCTACCTGCTCTATCTCTTCTACCTCTTCCTGTCCTGCTATTATATTCTCAAACCTTTTTACTGGCAAGCACAGGTTGTTGTGCTGTGGCTCAGGCATATCTCACTGGCCCTTATTGCATTTAGACTGGAACCATGCACATTATCCTGTGTATGTGCCACTGCTAATGTATGTTTGAGAGCGAAGGAGTGTAAGCCTCCTTTGTTGATCTCCCCACTGCGCCGGAGTCACAGAGCTGAAGAGTGAGAGGCAGGGAAAAAAAAGGGAGAGAATAATGATGCGAGAGAAACACAGCAGTGGATCCCCAGTCCACCCACACTGCTCGGCACAGCACAGCAGCAGTGCACTTTTGTCATGTCTTAGTTCAGAGCCACATGCAAATGCATAAATCTTTCATCTTAGACAGCGCTCGCACCAAGGAGCCTACACAGACCATTTTGTTCCCTTGAAAATATCAGGCGATAGAAAATACAAAGGAATTCCTAATGCCTTTTTATCTGCACACGCAGAAACACCACTTAATTATTTGCTCTAAAGCTGAAGAGTGCCAAGTGCCCAATCACTCATGTCACTTTGCTGAATGACTTTGCATGTTTGTTTATTTGTGTACTGTATGTTGTTTGCTGGGGCGTGGAATAAGAATGGTAACTCTGTCACAGCTTTTGCTCACACGAGTCAATACCTTGTCAACATCTTTATACACTGTGTCAACAAGTCTACTGTCTGTGTGGTGGAAGCAGAAGTGACAGGACGGTGACTGCCACCCACCGACTTTTAGTTTTAGAGACGCTTTTCACATCGGGCTTCACAAGTGTGCTTGACTTCATTCTGAACACCCGTCCTGCTTCATTTTCTGTGCCGACACACATGGATAACTGTGAATTAATGTTCTAATTTTAAACAGAAAAGACCGACGGGTCAAATGATTCCCATGATGCCATTTTAAAGCCTCGTAAAATTTGTTTTGGAATGGTAAAAATGCATATATGATATCATTTTATATAAGTTGAGTGGCTCATTAAAAGTAGATTAAGTAGGATTTGTCTTGTTGCTGTCTGTAACAACAAAAAGATAGTTGATTGTTGAGTCTCAGTGTCAGGACGTCAAATGTCGATGTAAAGTGTCCTGAGCACAACAGAATAATGAAAAAAATAAGAAGGTACGGGGTCTCTGTGGATGCAGGCGCCGCCACACACTTATGGTGGGTCGTGGGTGATGAGCGAGAGGGATTATTTTGTATGAGTTTTCTATTTTGCCTTGAAGCATCTATAAAAATCTGGGAGAAAATAAACAGTCATAGCTGTTAGAAGACCCAGTTTAAAAAAAAGAGCGCATTTAGCTGTTTAGACCATTTCTCGAGACTGTGCAGGCGTGGCAGATCATGTTTTGATAGACATCTCCCTCAAGAGTACCAGCACAAAAGAAAAGTACTGCTGTCGACGGGGGGAGCAGCAAAATGTATCTGAGCCAAAAGGACCACCTAAAAGATTCAGCATCACTTTAATGTACTTTAATATTCAGAATATCTCCACCTACTTTACCATCAGACAGCCTTTTCCAGCGAGGAACTGAAGCCGCCATCCATGCTTTCTTCAAATCCAACAGACTTCTTTGACTTCTTTTTTTTTTTTTTTTAACCATTTTACCAGAACAAGTGAGTTGCTGGACTACCGCTGCCTCAAGTAGTTAGTTGATTTGTGCCATTGTGTGGCTTTGGTGTTTTAACGTGTTAGTTGGGATACAAACTAACGTTACTTGTGACAGTCGATCAAGGCAGCAGTAGATCAGCAGCTCACATGTTCTGCAAGGTAAAATGGAGCCTGGTGTGGTGTAACAGCTTCAGTTCGCCATTGTTGAGTTGGCTCGGCCTCAGAGAGGCAGTTTAAGCAGCAGAAATAGGGGATTCGAGTCACATGTCTTGACCTCATGTCTGACTTAATTCACAAATTTGAGGACTTGAGACTTGCTTGACTAACACTGTTAAAAAAAAAACTTGACTTTGCCTTGTATTCAGGACTTGAGACTTGGGTTAGACCTGCGACAGATGACTCAAAGGGACTTGAGTTAATTAGTAAACATGGCTCATTAAGCAATTAGGGTTTTGACAAAAAAGTTTTTCTTCCATCGTTTACACAGTAGGGAAATCATGAGGATATGGAAGTGGCGAAACACAAAAAGACATATTATTGGTTGATGCGTCATTCTGTCATTGGAGCGCTGAAAAAAGTTTAGGCTGGCTCAATTTTGATTTGTGCCTCACGCGCAATACACAGCAACAAGTGTCAAATGTCAGTTTTTGGCTTCAGGTCGACGGCTTCAAAAATGACTCGTAGCTTGATGTGTTGTCACTCATAGTCTGATCATACCATTCAGGTTAAGACTTGACATTTGCACATGTAACCTTCTCCCACCTCTGTTAAGCAGGACTAGAGAGATGTGTTGCATTTGTTGTGTGATTTCGTAATAAATGTCTGAGCGTAGTCATGTCGAATTCAAACCTAATATCAGGAAGTGTACAAAGACTTAAATTACAGTATTTAGAGTTTGGATTAAAGCTAAATTATAAAACTTTTATGATGCTTACTATTATGTACATAAGACCCTAAATTACATAGGCTATTGTGGATTTAGGAGTCCAGTGGCTTTAAGGTGGAATATACTATCACTTTGCATAACAGCAGATAGTGAGGGATTTGTGGCTCCCCATCAACATGAAAATGGCCACTTAAAGTCTTATAAGCTGACATTTGTGATGCACAACAGTGTCACAAAGTCCAAAAGATACATATGGGTGCTTATGCACAGTATTTTATTAAAATGGCTCCTGGTCTGTCGCCTGAAGTGGGATTTTCTCCCGCTCCCCCTGCCTGTCTTGTTTTACAAGACTCTTTTGGCCTGAAACTTTGTAGAATGTTCAATGACAAATGTCCTTGGAAAAAAAAGAAACTGGAGGGAGATGAAATTCCCTTCTGGCTGAATACGAAGGAAAAAGGGGCAGTGGCCTTCCATCCAAAAGCCACCCGCTCTGTTCTAGATACAAAAGACAACATGTTCCCAAAAGTGTTTTGGACATATGCTCCTGGTCCTTCTTTCTACACTTTTTATAGCCAGAGCTATTAAAGTGCTTAATTCCCAGGCCAAGTGTCATCAGACTCCCCCTGTCCCATTTCAAAAATGGTATCTCCTCTCGTGCTTATGAGCTATTGTATTCAATGCCAAGGTGAATCCATTCTTTGCTGGCATTGTGAGATGGTAAAAATGACCTCATCAACAATGCAGGCCTCATGTATGAAATGAAGTACAACCGTTTTCCCATTAATGCCATTCAACATTCACGGCTGTGAGGGAGAGCTGATGTTGACTGACATCTGCGTTAACACACCGCCTTGCACACTCGTTAAAATTGAGCACACACCCACAACAGACACTAGTGTAGACAGACACAACTGACAGGCTCGAGAACTCACATTTAAACAACTCTTTTCCCTCATACATAATGTTTCAGGTGTCTGCGGTCCTCTCTGAGCTAATTAGTGAAATCTTCAGGGCTCTGCTTGAGACAGGCTGCTGCACACTGAGAGCAGATGGGGACCGTATGATGCTTTGGCTGACCTGCGTATCCTCCCTATATCTCCTGTTGTTGTCCACTGTGTGACGGAAACGCATTACCGAGGAGGTGTGCGTGCATTTGAAGTAGCACCGAGTTTCTGATATTAGAGCGCAGCTGAGAGTCCACACACCTAACAATGTTTTCCATGTGAAAATTCATTCCTCCAGTGGCACATTGTGCAGCTGCGATGATGCATAGGAAGCAGGTGAGAAAGTGCTATATTGGTCAGTGGGGAGCTTGCTTCCCTGTCCATGATTATCATAAAGGTTCAAGATATAGGTCATTGTGTTTGGAGGTTTAACTGCGAGGACTCAAGCACATGGAGGTCCTTTGTGTGGTCCATGTAGGCCACCTCACAGCAAGAGGCGAGGGGGTTAAAAGTTCATGTTTTTCTTTTGTTCGAAGAGATGCTGTACCTTGTCACACCGTTGTCTAACACTTTTCTACTCTGCTGCTTTTTCTCCCTCCTGCTCTGTACAGGCAGCGCCGGCACCTCTGTTGTGTTTAACAAGAACGGCGACGCTCCAGGACGCTATGACCTGTTCCAGTTCCAGATGACCAACTCCTCCACCCCAGAGTATAAAGTGGTAGGACAGTGGGTGGAGACGCTCCAACTCAAGGTATGATGATTTACTGATACAAGGTGTCTACACATACAAGCACATTAGATCTAAGACTTATTAATGCCACATTTTAATGAAATTTAAGGCCAATTTTGCAAGAAAACTATGAAATGAATGAAAACAAAATGAAAACAGAGGCATACTCTTCTAATACATCTGTCAGCTCAAAATTATAACCAAGTAGCAAAACACAAGCTAGCTAATCTATCATGTGTTAGCTAGCTAGTTAGCAACTGTTTTGCTTTGTAGTAAAATGCTAGTTAACTTGCAAACTGTTAGCTCTTGTCTTATTAAATGAAGTCTAAATGTAACTTTCTCAAGGACTTATATTAGCAGTAAACACATGAATTGACTCTGTCTCTGTGTGTGAACATGTTTCTTTGTTCATTGTCAGAGGAAAACATTATATAATTTCAAACATTTACCTTCCGTGTAACTCTCTCGCTAAATTGCACAAACAGGTTCATTTTTTTGCAACTAAAATACATCAATTACACTGAAAGCAAAACATGCCTGCACCTGAGCTCTCTCCGCATTTGAGATGCAAATAATGTGCATCCGCTTGTCACATAAGCAATTTCCAATTTTGGAAAACACAAAGTCTTCAGTCAACCAGACAACCTGTTTAGATACAAGATTAAAGAAACATTTGACATTGTGTGTCTGATACACACACGACAAACATACAATGTCAAATGTGTGTGACCAAAAGCATTACATTTAAAATTCTGTTGGGAAGGTCTTAAGTATTCATTTATTAAATGCTGAAAGCATGGTCTAATTACTCCAAGCACAAAATGCTTGTATATTTAATCTTTCATGAACTCAACAAGAACTGTATTCCAATGTCTATGTTATCCTGTTACAGTCTTTTGGGGTTTTGATAATTGTGTTCACAAACTTAGCTGACCTCCAGCTCACTCCAGTTTCTTTGGGTTTACTTTCTCCATAATTTTAACAGTTTCTCCGGTGCTTCAGTTCAGCCCTTAATCTCCAGTATTTGCTGTAAGTGCAGGTCTCATTCATGTCTGTCAACTTAAACTGGTGATTTGCATCACACAGTCACACATTCCCTATTCAGGATAGAAATACAAGAAATGGTATTGGCTAAATTATGTGTAAGAAACTAGAAAGAGAATCACAATAATAGTACAGCCGGCGTCTAAATGACTCAGCATAGAATTTTGAAATCCTACCCTGATAAAGCCTCATTTCAGACTCTGGATGTAGGACAATTGTTCCTTTCCAAGCCTCCAATAACAGTTCAGCGACCTTACAATTTATGCAGATTAGCTAGCTAATTTGCTAGCATTTTGCTAACATTAGCTAACTTAAGATGTGACTGTGTCACTTTTACAGTCCAAAAGCGACATCTTCTAACCATCTTCAAAATTTTGTTTTCTTTTCAACTGACAAGCCAAGCACATGGCATTATCAAAGTACAGAACACAGGAAAGGACAAAGTTGACCGAGGTTCTGTCAGGTACCAAGCTCGCTCAACTGTTAGTGGAGCACAGAGCAAAAAGGGGCGGGACTAGTCTGAGATGAGGCTGCATCTAGGTAGAAGTCCCCAATTCTACACTGAAAGTCATTTAGACCCCTGTATTATTATGTTGGTTCTCTTTACAAAACATTGATTCTTACACATTATTTAGTCATTATTATATTCTATATTATATTCTGAATAGAGAATTTGTGAATGTGCGCAATGAAAATCACCAGTTCCAGCTGATGGAAAATTATAAGATCTGAGGCACTGAAATACAACAGATTAATAGCTAAACGAAAGCACATGATTAAAGATTAAAATTATGGAGAAAGTAAACCCACAGACACTCGCAGGTTAGCGAACTAGCTAGCTTTACCATGGCATCCAGACAGATGCTGCAGCGGTCACCAGCAGACAAAGTTAATACAAAACACCCAAAATGCTGTAAGATGATAACAAAGGCGTTTTAATTTAAGTCTTTATGATTTCATGAAAGATTAAATGCACAGGCATTGTGCTCTTGGAGTGAATTAGACCATCAATACAGGATTTAAGAAATAAATATTTAACATCTTCCCAAATAGAATTTGAGACAATTTAATTAATTCAAGAAATTTTGCTATTTTTTTAAAGGACCACTGCAAAGGATTTAAACAACTTGCCTAATCCTCCCCTTCCAAGTGTTTAGGAGAACTTACAGTGGCCATGATACGCAAAAGCCCGGTTCTAGAGCCTGTGTTTGGTTTGTCTGTTCTGGGCTACTGTAGAAACATGGTAGTGCAACACAGCGTCCTTGGTGGAAGAGGACCTGCACGGTAACAAAAACACAACAATAATTATTTTCAGGTGAGTATACCCTAATGAAAACACTTATGAATATATATTCTATTTCAGATATATTCTGTCAATAGATCCCCATAAACCTTACACACTGGACCTTTAAGGACCTGTAGCTACCCTGGTTAAAAACTTTTGATATTATGTCATCTGCGTATCAGATGCACAAACAACAGACAGATAAATAATGCTTGTATCTAAACAGGATGTCTGGAGATTTATAAGCGTGAAGCGTTCCTGTGTTTTCCAAAATTGGAAATCTCTTATGCGACAAGCGGGTGCACATTATTTGCATCTCAAATACGGAGAGAGCTCAGGTGCAGGCATGTTTTACTTTCAGTGTAATTGATGTATTTTAGTTGCAAAAAATGAATCTGTTTGTGCAATTTAGCAAGAAAAAGGGAAGTGTTAATCTTTACTTAGAAGATAAATGTTCAGAATTCTTCAGGTGTAATATTTTTCCTTTTTTTTAAACAGAGAAACATGTTCACATTCACACAGTCACTTCATGTGTTGCTTACCAATGTAAGTCCTGGAGAAAGTTTCGTTTAGACTTAATTTAATAAGACAAGTGTTTATATTCATAATTGAAACATGTTTTTTTTTTATCAAAGGTTATCAAATGTCCCAACGGCTGCTTGAAAAAAATGTCCAATTAAACGGACAAGGAATTTTCAAATCAGTGTATGAAGGGGCATAAAATGTGGTAATTTTAGTCTGTCACATTTTGTATGCTATTAAAAACAGGACCAAAACATCAGCGAGGGCTTAAAGGGATAATTCAGATTACATGAAGTGGAATCATATGAGGTACATACGTATAGTCAGTGTATTAGCAACAGGAGATGGTGGTGGACACGCCTCAAGGTTGGAGAAGTAGGGAGGAGTATCAGCACAGAAGTGAAGCAATGAACTGCTGTGGACAGCAGTTCACAGCAACAAAAAGTATTTTAGCCGCTTAAAAAAGGTCCACCTATAAAGCTCAGTATCAGTGTAAGTGTACGCTGTATTTAGAATATTTTCATCGCTTTACTTTGTCGCCAGATAGTCTTTCCTGACAGGAAATCACAGTTAAACAAGCCAAATATCACTCTCTCCAAGCCAACCATACTCCATACTGTAAGTGAAATGAATGATTTTACTTTACAGAATACAGGAGCTGCTGGTCTACCACTGCCTCGATTGGTTACTTTGTTTGTGTTATTGTGTGACTTTGGTGAATCTGAACTATTCTTTTAAAACACCTAAGTCACACAACAACACAGACTAACTAACAGATCCAGGCATCAGTAGACCAGCAACTCCTGTGTTCTGCAGGGTAAATTACTGATTTTGCCTGCGGTTTGGAGAGAGACATTTGGTGTATATAAAGGGATTTTTCTTGCATAAAAAGCTGTCTGATGGCAACGTAAAGCAGTGGACATATTCTAAATACAGTGTACACTTAAACTGTATTTAGTTTAATACATTTTTTTAGTGGCTAAAACACCTTTTCTTGCTGACTCTGTCCACAGCAGTACATTGCTTGGCTTTTGTGCTGGTACTCCTCCCTGCTTCTCCAATAGATAAAACCCAAGCCCATTATTGTGCTGTGACAAGAATACTATAGATAATACCTCAGACAACCCCATTCGAAAAAATCAGAACTATACCTTTAATTCAAGAGCTCAATTCTTAAAAGAGTAAAGTAAGAAAATAGAAAGGAAACAGACAACCACGTTTACTCCGTTGTTGGAGATCACTCTTCTTCCCACTGCATAGGTTGGAGGGCTGAGAGTGGGAGGAAGAGGAAGAACATGTTTTTAACCCAGGTGTCAGACCGTATATGTTCAGTATTTGGCAGCAGAGAGAGCTGCGGTAGATGTTGATGTTGTCGGAAACTGACACCTAAACACACACCTCCTATGTTACTCTTGCTGCTGCTCGGCAGCTTTGCTGCAGGTTTTACTGTGCATGATGAAACTCCTGAGTCTATGATCGCATTTTGTCAGATGTAATTTAAGGTATACCCAAGAGTGCAAGATAAATCATGAAAGCTCTTGGTACTTTTCAGGAAAACTGAAGGATTTTAATAGGGAAATATGTGAAAATGTAATTTATTTGACATATCCAAGAGATAGCAGAACCCATGGGATAGCAACATGGATAAGGCATTTTTCATTTCATAAGAGCTTTAAATAACTTTAATTCACCTACAAAAAAAAATGCCGTCTAATATCAGGGTTAGGTGCGGAGCTGCAGACAGCTGCTGAGCTGCCTTTTTTTTTAAGTGCAAGGTGTTGGTTTGTAGCCACTGTAATAGATCTCACTGTCACAACACAAGAATGGGCTTGGGTGATTCATGTGGACAATAAAGAAACTGATTTTATTCCAAGGCAAACATGGTTTGAAATTGCCCATACTGCATGATAGGATGGAACCTGAGCTGAGATTTCTAAGTATTTTCAATGTATCTCAGATTACAACAAAAAAACATGATATTTACATACAGATGAGTTAACATTTGCATAATGGCTCTCTGGATCACAAGAATTAAACTCAACCCGATGCATCTGATGGTGCAGGTGGGACAGCGTCTGCTGCTGGAGATTTGTGCTTCATTCTGTTTTAGTGTGATTACAAACCAAAAGCTGTTACAATGCAATTATATTCCAATGCAATCGCTGTTTGTGCAGCAACACATAAACAGCAGTTTAATTTTAAGGTTTGCCTGGAACGAGCGGCCGGATGCACTTTGTGATCATCGATAAAGAACTACAACATAACGCTGTTCCAGCTCACAGAACCTCAAATTAACTGTTAAATTAACA
>JAJHUR010074409.1:8814-37482 GCA_027495735.1 Lutjanus campechanus
GTGGCTCTCGTCCTCATCACAGCGGATGATACACTAGATGAAGAGAAAAGTTGTGAATGGAAATGCAGCAGGTGTGAGGTGGACATTATTCAAACTGTAGAATCACATGTGTCTTACTTCTCCCATGCCTTTCAGGGCGTCCTCCGCCATCCCCGACTGGTTGGTGGCTCCATTCTGGAGTCGCTCCAAGAGTTCAAGCAGAGCAAAGTTCTTCTTCAGACCCCAAACTCCAGAGTCGCCTAAACACACATGGAAAAATATAACCCTTTAAAGGAATAGTCTGGATTAAAAAGTTGATCTTTGTAGCTCTTGAGATGTCTGACTCCCATACTGGATGTAACTTATTAAAAGCACGTGGGGGGGTGATCCGGCTCTTCGTTCAGAATCAGGCATTCTGTCTTCTTGACATTTAACAACAGGCCCACGTTGGCTGCTGACACTTCATGAGATATTAAAAGCTCTTGTGTTGATGATATGAGTTCAGCTGTCAGTGCAATGTCATCTGTGTGATCTAGGTGTGTTCTGGCTTTGACGACCAGATATTCTGCCTACTGTGAGACCTTTGGAGCAGTTGGTATCTAATGACTGTCTGGGGGCAGAGTAGACAACTATACTTAAGAGAAAAGCAGAAACTTTGTCTCCCTAGAGGATGCCTGTGGTTGTCGGAAATTCCTTGGTGGGACCATCAATGCTCTGGACAAAACAAGTATGGTTCTCATACTTCACTGCTATTGCTTTCACAATCACTTCAGGTATTCAACTGGTGAGAAGAATGTGCAACATAGCTTTACTATTCACGCTAATGAATGCTTTACAAAAATCTACAAATATGATTTCTTTCTTCTTTGAAACCCGTAGTTCTTCGATGATTCACCTTAAAGCTAGAATCTGTGGTAGGGTTGATCTTTTGCTACAGAATCCAGTTTGGTTCCTACGAAGAACTGGATCAATGTGAGGTGATATACAGTTTAAGAGGAACTGAGTTATAGATTCTAGAAGTGATGGCTGACAAGCATATACCTCTGGCTGCTGAAAGTCGCCTTTCTTGGATAGAGGTATGAAGCTGGATATGGAGAAAGAAGTGAATTTGTTGCCCTTGTACGTCTCGTTACAGAGTGTTCATGAAATAGTTTGTGCTTCCATATGAAGGTGGGTAGATTCTACATTAGAGAGAAAGTAGTTCCTACGTGAACCTGCGCACTACAAGGTCGGTACATTATCTTGAGTGACTAGGTCATGATTTCTGCCAAGAGATACTGGTGATGAATTTTTCAAATGTATTTTTATGTGCTTTGACCACCACCAGCTGAGTGACATCTAGTTCAATTATATTAGAGAGAAGGCAGACATCTCTACAACCAATATCTCAAAAAACTATAAACTCACACCAAAACAATATAGATTGATAAGTAGCACTACAGGCCAGGGTGAAATATGTATTCTTTATTCTTGGATGAACTGTCCCTTTAAGTTCTCTGGAATCTCCAAGCATGAGAAACCGGTTCACATAATCCTTTTTTTCTATCATGGCAAAACCTGCCTGTATACATCTGTGCCTGCTACATCACTGCTTTGCTTATGGCTTCTCTGAGTTATATTGAACAAAGCAGGTCATGATCAGTGTTGACCTAACCTTTTAATTCCACTCTTTCCTACTTTGTACTGCAACTGCTACACAACAATGCCCCTCAGGATAAATAAAGTTCTATCTTACATTATATTAAACAAAGTATTGAAACAATAGGCAAAAACAACACAATTCCAGAGACCTAAAATGATGGACATTCAGCCAAAAGATGAATATTTTATGGTTTCTGTAGTAATCCTCTTACTCACCCAGCTCTGTGACCTGTCTGTCGAAGGGGCAGCGGACCGCTCGACCATGGAGGGGCAACCGGGTGAGACAGTCATGGCACACTGTGTGACCACAGAGCAGCAGACGAGGGACTTTGTCCCCTTGGAGGGAGAAGACGTCCTCACACACACCACATTCCAGCACCTATAAATGTACATACAATAGGGTTTTCATGACAGTATAATTTAAAACTTTGATACTAGTTAGGCCTGGGCAATATATCAATAATATATCACATCGTGATGTGAGACAAGATAGCATGATAGATTTTGGATCTTACGTAAGTGATAATGTACAGTGAGCAGGTCATTGTGGGAAAATAAACCCCAACAGGGTGATGCAGGACACAGACGCAAAGCTGAAGGGTCTTGAATCATCCTGAAGGGGTTTACTCTGTCATAATGACCTGCTCACTGCACATTATCCCACTTGATTTCAGTACCTTCCAATGTTATTGTATTGTTTTAAATACATGGAAAAAGTATTTAAGTATTGATGTTTTTAACAAATGCAACGTAAAACCCTTTCTGTGACAGACACTGCTGCAGAGGATGAAGACATATATTGATTATACAAAGTAGATGTGGTTTAAAGGGAAAATTCACCCCAGAATCAATAATACACATTTTTCCTCTGGCCTGTACTGTATTTATCCATCTAGATTGTTTTGGTGTGAGTTGCTGAGCAGTAGAGATGTCTGCCTTCTCTTGAATATAATGGGACTAAATGGCTTGTGGTGCTCCAGCAATGCCTCTTTCCAGAGATCATGACTAGAGCTGCAACTATCAATTATTTACATTGTCAGTTATTTTCTCAATTAATAGATTAATTAATCAGTCAGTCAATCAGTCAGTTAAAAAAAAAAAAACAGGTCCACATGTTTAGACCTATTTTTCCAAGCCGTTCTTGTAAAAAATGTTGGAAAATGTCAGTGTTAACAAGAGATAACATCCTCAAATGTCTTGTTTTGTACACATGTACAAACATGTACAGATATTTAGTTTACTGTCAGAAAGGAGTAAAGAAATCAGAAAATATTCACATTTAAATGGCTGAAATCAGAGAATTTGAACTTTTTTTTTTATTTAAAAAAAATTACCCAACAAAAATAATCGAGTATCAAAAAAGTTGTCCATTAATTTAACAATTTATTAATCGTTGCAGCTTTAATCTTGACCCAGTTACTCAAGATAATCCACGGGCCTTGTTGTGAGCAGTTTCATGTAGCAACTACTGTCTTTCTCAGGTAGAATCTATCAGAACTATTTTCCTTCCAGTAGACAAAAAGTAGCTCTTAAATATAACTGCTCACAAGAAGGTTTGTGGATTATCTTGAGTAACTGGGTCATGATTTCTGGAAAGAGACACTGCAGTTGAGATTTTCAAATGTATTTTTGGTGCTTGGTGCACCACAAGTATAGTCCCATTATAGACATCTCTGTGGCCGGTATCCTCAGAGGTCTGCAGCTCACACCAAACCCATTTAGATAGATAGTAGCACTACAGGCCAAGGGGAGAATACGTACTTTGATTTTGGTGTGCTGAGGGATGCTCCATAAGGAGCCAGAGCGAAGACATGAGACTCAGTTAGATTAAGAAATACTGTCTTCTCAGTGTGAGGTGCAGTCACCTTGACTCACAGTATTTCAGATGACTGACCCTGCTGACCTTTAAATAAATCCTATGTTGACATATGTTGAACAAAACGTTAAGAGAAGCAGGTTGTAACTTGCATTCAAGCGACTTTTGAAATCGTCACTAAGCTCTGCTACCACACTGAGGAGCTGCAGTCACCCACAGGCAGTGCAGACGCCAACTAGCGATGGCAACCCATCCAGCAGCGCTGTTAGCATGTTGCAGACACCAAGACCAGCCTCCCGATAGTGTATAAATCAAACTAAGTTGATTATGATAAGTGCACAATAACCTTCTTGTGACATAACTTTGACACGCAGCTCATCTACAGTCTTACATGACTGTCTCGCATCCAGTGCCACCAACGCCAACGCAGCAGCATTCACCCAAAATCAGAAGCCACGAAGGCTAGCCTGTCTGCTGCCGAACCTTCGTACAAACTAACCAAACAACACAATCACTACGGACATAATATAGCTCTGGATTTTAGTGACAATATTACAACCTTCACTGTGTTCCCACTAGCTCCTCTCCCGTGTCGGATACAGGGCTCCATCGTCGCTACAGCGCCCTGCTTGTTTATTCCTGCTGCAGCAGCGGCCATTCTTAGGACGACAGCGCAGAGAAGACTGCGCAGGCGCGAGAGGACAATCCCACTAGTACTTCCTGTTTCGCTCTTAGGCGCTGTTAGCATACAGTAGCTTTCTTTTGTGTTGTGTTTTTGGTATTTTCGCCAGGAGAACAACGAACTTAATTGTCGTATCAAAAACTGAGTATTTCATATGACACCGATAGTGTAACATACACGTGGCCTTTCGCAGATTGCAAGAAACATAAGGTCATCTACTTCCTTCTTTAGGATTTATTTTCTTTTCAATTAACGCATACTATTTGCAAAATCAAATAGGCCCCACAGTCCACATTAAATTTTCTGACTTGCCAGATTCAGATGTAAAACCTGCATGAAAAGCCAAATAAATTAATAAATACATTTATATAACCTTGTAATAACATGTCATAAAGCCAAGACATCAAGAATAATTCAAACGTATCTGAGGAATAACATAGTTGCAGGATTCTGCTACTATTAGTGAGAATAGATTATAAATTATTGGCAGAAACTCTATATTATTTTTTTTATTATTATGATAATTAAATTATAGCTGAGGAATTTTATCTGATTTGACAGATTATGTCACATTATTTAATTTGAATTCTTAGGAAAAATGCTTTATTAAGCCAAGATATATCTGTGAACTTTTGTGATGTACTTTCATAGAGAAGAATTTTGTTGTTGTAATACTGATGTCAGTTTAATTTGGCTCAGTCAGAGCTATGGAAAATTAAATTGTCCATAGCCTTTCCTATATGCTCAGCTGTGTATAAATCAAAGGTTAGCCTATGTAGGTATTACATGACCTTCTTTTTAAAATGCAAAAATGTGAAATTATTGGTTATCTTATTTGTATCAGTCATTATTGGTTATCTGCATTGGCTGAAAAGTCCTGCATAATGATTCCAAATTAAAAGAATTAAATTCAAGCTTTGAAAAGTGATGTATCTGCTTTGCAAAATATGTAAAGTGTAGATTCAGCTTAAAGGAAGTGATTTTCAACCAGAACAAAGACAACAAAACTGAACAAAGCAAGGCTGTACTGGAAGAAACAGGGAATGACTATTTTAATAGGTTATTTCATATCCATATTGTAGGTGGTTACACATACCTATGTATATACTGCTTGCTTAGCGGTGGGAAGTAATGTGTTCTCAAATACAAATTTGAGGTTTTTGTGCTAGAGTCTAATCTTTTCATGCCAAAAATAAAAATATTGCACACTTCACTACTATTGTCTGATCATTTTATTTCATAGTTATTTTGATTAATTACCATGATTAAGGTTTAGATTTTTGCATAACAAAGTACACTGTGTGTACATATGTTTGGCTTGGCTTATCTTGTCATTGAACATTTTATCTTTATCTTTTTTTAAAAAAATTATGATTGTTCTGTGTTTTATTCCTTACTTGTTATTCTGTTACTAACATTTTTTTATATATTCTTTTTTATATTGGAGCACTCCGGCCATACTTTTTTTTCTTTTTTTTTTTAACATTGTACTTGTATAACCGGTGTGACGATAAACATCTTGAATCTTGAATGGCTCCAAGGATAAATTCATGCTGACTACAAGTCCCATAGGACAGCGCGGTTTGTCTTACAGTAATGACGTATTTCTTGGCGCGCCTCGCTCAGCTCTAGCTCAAGAAAGCAGTTGGGGTTACGAACGATCGTCCAAATCCTCATCATAGCCAACTAAACGGTATGGTTTTTTTTTATATTGATAAAATATGATAGCTGATATGTTACCCACAATACCTCGGCTGTGTTGGTCATGTGTTTGATCATATTTGGAGAAAAGCCCCGTAAAAAATTACTTAATGTTTTCACTCTGGGCAGGTAGCTCACTGTTGGAACATTACAGCCTCATTTATGCACATTGATTAAGCGAGTTTATTTCGTTTTACCTGATTTATTCTCCTTCATCCACGTCCACTCAGGTGTCAATCACCGATGTCTCAACAACCACAACAAACGTTGCCCTCCGCCCCAGACTCCCCTGCGCTGGTGGTCACCAGTAACGTGCAGAAATATGCCATCAAGAAGAAGAAAGTGCTGAGTGCCGAAGAGACTGAGCTGTTTGAACTGACTCAGGCTGCGGGCATCACTGTGGACCAGGAGGTCTTCAAGTAAGAATGATTAAAATATATATATTTTTTAAAAACAGTAGGGGCGGGGGGAGTATAACAGTGATAATTTTGATATTAAATTTTGATTAGTCAGTGTTTTCACTTAAATGCCGTTTAGATTTGGTCACTTTATAGTCATCTGAATTGTTTAGTTTCATTCAAGTTTGGCTTGACAAAATATCATAACATTTTAGTCGACTAAGTCTGCAGAAATTTAGACTAGACTCAAATCCAACAGATTGTGTTATTCGTTGTTTAAACATTTCTGTGGAATTTTTAAACTCTATTAATTATCTATTAACCCAGTGATTCCTAAACTTTTTCTGGCATACCCACCTTTCAGAAGCTGAAAAAGTTTGCAAAAAGTTTGTTTAAAATTAAAACAGTTTCCAACCAGATTAGATTTATGTTGTGACCCTTTGGAAGGAGCACAACCTCTGAGTTTGGATCCACTATAATATATCACAGAGGTATTCTTTCTGCGGCACTAGTACTTAAAATTTTTATTTTTAAAATACATTTAGCTACTGATACTCATCAACTTTTACTTACTGTAAGTAGGATTTTAAATGTAGGGCTTTTACCTGTGATGGGGTTCTTTTACATCATTGTATTGGTAAATATTTCTTCCATTCCTGCAGAAACATGACTGTAGTATATACAGAGTACTAAACCCCGATTTTGCGTTCTTCTCTGGTCTTCCCAGGATCATAGTGGACCTGTTAAAGATGAACGTGGCTCCTCAGGCTGTCTTCCAGACTCTGAAGGCGATGTGTGCAGGACAGCGGGTCGCTGAGAGCTGCGGTGGCGTGGAGTCTTCAGCTGCGTCCCACACAACCAGCATCACCACAGCACCTACAGAGGCCAGAGGTTAGTGCCTGCAGCGTCAGCAGTGACAGTTAGATGACCACAAGATCACAGGTCTAGTTTAAGGTCAACATCGTCCATGTAATAATAGAAATGATGTAGGTATAAGTTTCTCTGTCACAACAAGTGGAAGAAAACATGACAGCTGTGATTTTTTTTCTCCTGCTTTGACATGTCAGAATATCTGATCTGAGTGTACTGTGGCTGTGAGTTATTTATTAAAATAACCCACAGCAAACACAGTACCATGCAAATATCCCAACTAAACAGAAGTAGCTGAAGGCACAATTTGTCATCACTTAATGATTTTAAAGGTCAGGAGTATTATCATTAGTGTCATTAGACTTGTTATACCTGCGGACAGTCGGCCTTTTTCATGACAGTCTGGCTTGTGGTGGCAGAAAAAGCTCAGGTGTAGCTAATAATAGTAATGATGGCTCAGTAGCTGCCTTCAAACAGAACTGTTCAGCTCTTGGTTGTGATGTGGGAAGTCATCTACATGTATGTTATGCTTGGCATCCAAGTGGTTATGTCGTGAGAACGCAACATGGACGGCAAACGACTCCTCATTGTTCTCTTGTCATTCTTTGCTTCTGTCCAAGAAATGTTGACTTTGTATTTCAGTGCCTGGCAGAGACAGAAATTTGATAAAAATTCTGAAGAAAAACTCTATACAACTAAAATTACAGCATATTAACTTACTATCCACTGAAAAATGAACTTTCATGGCCTCCACTATTTCTGAAAATGAAGTGAACTCATGCTTTCAGAAAATTTCCACTTCTGGGCTTGTGAATACCACAAGAGCGGCCATTCTTCTTGTGAACACGGTAAACACAATAGCATTTAATTCATAAGGACTCTTTTTGTGAACAAGGCATTCTCAACTGCATTTTAAGGCAGGAAGGCAGACTTGTGTTTGAAGTTTGTGTTTGAAATCAATCTCCCTTGTTCACTCATTCATTACTTCCTACTTATTAGTAGGGCTGCAACCAATCGTTGTTTTCATTATCAATTTAATCTGAAGATTATTTTCTTGATTGTTGATTGGTTGTTTGGTCTGAAAAATGTCAGAAAAGGGTGAAAAATGTCAATTAAGTCAGTGTTTCCCAAAGCCCAAGATGACTGTCTTAAATGTCTTGTATTGCTCACAATCCAAAGATATTCAGTTTACTGTCAGAGAGGAGTAAAGAAACCAGAAAATATTCACATTTAAGATGCTAAAATCAGAGAATTTTGACTTTTTCTTCATAAAAAAATGACTCAAACCACTTAACAATTATCTACATAGTTGGTGATTAATTAAATAATCAATAAATTTATTGAATTGTTGCAGATCTACTTATTAGACACTCTCATTAGACACTTCCTGCTTACTAGACATTCTAATTTAAATGTCTAAGGAAAATTTCCTAATCTATCTAATATTTCCAATGGCCTCATCTTTTCATTATAACTTTGTGTTTCTTGCATGATGTTACCCACTCGCTAGCTTGTTCAAGTGTTAGCCTTGATGACTTCTAGATGCCGACAGTTTTCGCGTCCATGGTGCTGTTGCCTAGCAACGTTATCGAGCATGTTGTGCACACGACTTCTCATGTCGTAGCGAGCTCACAAGTTCCAGCTGCTGAAGACAGCAATATACAGAGAGTAGTGAATGAGTTCACGTTAACGAGGATGAATGAAAATTAATTTTTCATCATTTTAATGTAACTGTAATCAATGAGTACATGTTACACTAAATCCAAATATTTAAGCTCTGTGTTTATGAACTCAAGAAAAATACTGTGGAAAGTGCTGCTAACTTATTTGGGTTTACGGTGTGCATTCCATTTAGCTATACCATTTCCTGCTTGCTCACTTGTACACCTAAATGGAATGAAGCCATCATCAGTGTTAATAGCTACACCTGCGCCTTTCCCACAATGACAAGGGAAAATGTTTGTCATGAAAAGTGTTGCTAGTCTTGCTACAACAACTTTGTGCAAACTTGTGTTCATTTGGCAAAGTAACTTTTCTCACCTGGGACGCCCGTCAAATAAACCCTGGGGTTGTGTCAAAGTTGAAAAAGTTTACACAGATTTTGTGCGAAGACGAAAGAAGTAACACAAACATGGCAGAAATGAAACGCTCCTTGTATTGAAGGTTTGTGTCTGACACGTCTGGCTGAAACACCTCTAGATTTGTGCTACAGAGGGAAAGTGTAAAGAGCTCAGGGTCAGCCTTTCATAACAAAGTGTAGAGAGGGCCACGACTTTCAGAATTTTTAAAATGTGTTTTTCCTGACTGGCTTTCCGTTTGCTCTCTTTATTCTTCCTGTACTCTTTGATTCTCACGTCCCTTTTCAAGCATCAGAAATATTCACATTCCTTCACTTAAGTACTGCACAGGCTGAAGTCGAGGTTCCTGTCTTGCACCTGCACCACCTAAAACCCCTCACTGACTAAACTCCCTCTTCACTCCACCTCATAGTGAGGTTTTGGCTCCTAAATGGAGGTGAACTGAAGACCAAGGATATACAGTAGACGGTGTTTTTAGAAACTAGAAGCTGATTTTCACTGTGTGCAAGTTTTTGTTTCTTTTCTAATTTCTTTTCTATCCCCCTCGAATTCTGTTTTTTCTGCGAAGAAGAGGACTCTTTGGTCTCTGGAAAGAGCCCTAAGCCTCCTGCAGCTCCCCCCTCAGCGTCTGGCCCCAGAGCCACAAGGGTCAGCACTAAGATTGTGGTCTACGGCCCCCAAGACACTAGCTCTCCTCACTCTCAAGGTCCCCGCTGCTGCACTTTGTCCTCCTCCTCCATCTGTCCGCTTGCTTGCCTGAAACTACACGCTGTGCTTTCCTCATTTCATGATAATGCAGAGTGGAAACTCTGTATGTGTGTGTGTGTGTGTACATGCATGTGTATGGGCTAGAAGGATAGAACCTGTCCTTGGGTGTTCTCAATTCAATTCAATTCAAAGAACTTTATTTATCCGTTAGGAACTTCATTTGTGCAGAGCACCAGTGCGTGTACAGTTCACATACCCAGCAACACAACACAATATACCACATGCAAAAAAGGACATAGACATTGTCTGCACAATTGATTTGTTTTTTTTGTTTTTTGTTTTTTTGCAGGTGGGGTGTTTAAAGTGGCTAGAAATTTCTTAACAGTTTGGAAAAAGCTTCATTTTATATTTAATATTATGTTTTCAAGGTTAGGAATACGCTTGAATTTGAATATACTGCTTGAAAAACGCTTCACATAATCTTTCATCAACACAATCGCTCATGTAAATGAAAAAAATCTTTTCATATTTGAAATTTAAAAAATCCCGTCGTCATATTTGTCATTCATAGCAACAGAAATCCTCTGTTGATCCTTTAGTCTTGAAATGATCAAGCATTAAATGATCGTGATCAAAATATACAATCAAAGTTAATATCAACATCTGGTAAAATAAACAATGTGACAGTATACATTGATAGCTGTCGATGTAACACGTCAAGAGTCTGGTAATTTTTTGACATACCTACATTTTGTAAAGAGGAATGAGAGAAACCTGCACACTGTCTTTACTTGCTCTATAGAGAACACTTTTAATACAGTAATACACAACGTTTCAGTCAAGGACCTTCTTTAGGTACATGAAGGTCCTTGACCAAAATGTTGAGTATTAAAAGTGTTCTTTATCGAGCAAGTGAAGACAGCATGCAGGTATCTCTTTTTCTTTTTTGTAAGGCGTACCCACTCCACCTACGCACCTTTCAAAAAGACTTCTCAGGTGTGCAGGAGATTTTTTTTTTATCTGGCTTATGTGCTTGAAAAGTGCTTGAAAAGCTCTACTAACCCTGTATAAAGTAATCCTAAAGTTTCGGATGAGGTTTGGACCTTTATGATCTGTAAGGAGCAGGATGCCTCATTAATAGGAATAAAGAGAAAAATAATTCACGAAGGATTTGAGCCAAAAGAATGGAGAATGGATGAAAATGTAATTGAAACTGCCTGATCTTCAATGAAAGCAGGACACATATTTGGACTTAATGGTAGGCTTGGGCGGTATCAAGGTATTACAGTATAACAGGGTACATAGAAATCCTAAAGATATGATTTTCAATGTGAATAAAGTCATCTGAAACATAGAAGTTGCAACCTTAGGCACCATAAGCTAGTAGCTACTGGTCATAGAGCACTGAACTGAGAAAAATGAATGAATTTTAATATTAAAGAGAAAATTAAAGGATGGTAAATGCTAAAACATAGTTTGACAGTAGCACAAGTAGAGAGAAGTCAGCAAACTGAAATTGAAATCAGCAAACTGTCTGAAAAATGTCAGCTACATGGCAAAGTTTGCTAACGGTAGCTAACATTAGCCACCATAAGCGTCTGGTCATACAAGCCAGGCTGTAGAAGCAAAAGCCCTGAGGGCCCTTTTCCACCGAAACAAAAAAAAACTCTGGTTCTTGAACGACAAATCCTTGGAACCGTGGTGCTATCTATTGAACCAGCCTGCATTTCCACAAGTTTTCAGCACAACCATTGTAATCAAGGATGCTGTATAATGTACAACAACCTGAAGAGTAGACACACCAAATTTGGTTCCCAAGGAAAACCTGCTATTTTTTTTTTTTGCTCCAACTGGGAACCAACTTTTCAGGAGCAGGTGGAAATAACCAGAACAGTTCAAAATTAGGTGCTTGAAACCTGAAAGGCCCGTGAGAGTACTGAATTGAGCGATGGTGATTTGAAATATTTGTTATTTCTCTTCGGATGTCTTAAATCTCTAGAAACACACTGAATGACAGTTCACAGCATCTAAAAGTCCTTTCTAGTCACTTTATGGTTCTTGCTACAGTAGAAGCGTGCAGTGTTAATGTGCAGTGCGACCAAAAGAAGGTAAGAAATTGAAACCATGTCTTCCTCTGCGCTGTTTGTGAAAAGCAGGCCTTCATTTGTATCTTTTCCTCGTCATCGCCCGTTTCCATTTTTCAAAGTGGCATGTTATTTGGAACATGTGAGGCAGCAATCGTAATAACGTAACATTTGTCCGCTCCTCTAACTCGGTGTGTTTTCTCACTTTGTGTCATCAGCAGTGCGCAGTAAAGCCGGAGCGAGCCACAGTGAGAAGAGCAGAGAGGCTTCCAGCCAGCGGGTGCAGCGGCAGCCCAGCGCCACCAGGGGGCAGAAGACCAAGAGCTCCGGCAGCAGCAGTTCCTCCTCACAGATAAACTCCACATAAGACTCGGGTCAATATGAGGCCATTTGTACATAATTATGTTGTTTTAATTAATCTGTATGTTTTCAAGGGTCGGTTCATGTAAATTACACAAAAAAAAAAACATGTTTTCTCACTATTGCAATTTTACTTGCTTTATTTGCCTCAGTTTTGAGAACTGTTGCTTCTACCTCAGTAGAATTGAGGAGAGCAGAATCTTCTTTTCTGCTGCTTACAGCACTGAAGAAAAGCCATTTAAAAGAAATGCATGAACAACGTCACACAGAGTCACTTTGATTTGAGGGGCAAATCATGCTCTAAGTTTCAGAACTACAGTTTAGGAGATATAAGTGGTATATACAATAATAATAATACATTTTATTTGTGCAGCCCCTTGCCTTTAAAAACAAAGATACAAAGTTGTTAAAAACAAATATACTGTCATTGAAACTTGGCGCTGTTAACACTTTGTCTTTGCAGTGTTCCTGTGGATGAACAGACATCTATCACTGGATTGCTTTGATGCTGAGGCAGGCTAGTTCTGCAGTTACAAGGAGCACCTTTTTTCTATGATTTCTGGGTGCGTTTATGGACATTTATGTGAGAAAGACATCAGAGACAATGACAATCCCCCAAAGCTGAAGTCACACTGAATCTAAGAATATGTGTATCATTCCTGTTTTGTTTTTTTATGTGTGACTGGGTTATTACTCTGAAAACAAGAGTGAATTCTGTTGCAAATTGCGGTAATCAGGTACAGACGGTTTTAAGGTACCTTAAATTGCCTTTCACCTCATGCTGTATCTTTGCCTCACCTGACGTCTCACCCTCTGTACCCCCCAACAAACTGTCTCTCACCGTTTGAAAACCTGCTCTGGATGATCCACAAATCTCACCTCAAATGAACAAGCATACAGTAACTCCAATGAAACACTGTTCACAGTGAGGGATGTGATGAGACAAATATCTCAACACCTGGAAAATAAAACAAGACACCTGCATGACTAGATAGATGGCACTGATGTGAAGTGAGAAAATATGTTTTTGTATTTTTTTGTAATTTGGGTAAACCAATCCTTTTCAAGTGCTAACAAGATGTAAGTAAGTCCAGAGTGTCTCCTCATTCTCGTTCTGGCAGATGTTACTGTAAGTGAAAAAAAGCTTTTTGTTTGGTTGCCATGTAACTTTTATGTGGACGACCGAAAAGAAAAATCCAAATAGATTTTATACTGGAAAATGAAAATGTCTGTATTCAGTGTGCAACTTTTTATATAATGATTAATCTTGAATAAATCCCATAACAATATACCTCCTACATCTGACGCTTTTTATTTCAACATATTTGTGTTTCCTGATCTAATACCACTTCTCTCTTTTTCCCCAAATTTACATGTTTCATGACATATAAAAATATTCTTCTTTGAATAATAACTTGTGTGTGATGTTGTTTTTCCACAAAAAAGGTCAATTATCTTGTACAAATTCTTAAAAATTGAATATTCACAGCATGTGTTTATCTGACAAAATATTCTGCTTAAACCCACATTTGTTGATGTTGAGCCTTTCAAAAAAAATACTGTTCTCCCCTCTGGCAGCATATAAAGGGAGTCACACACATCTACACTGACCAAAAAAACTCATAATTTCAAGGTGTCTAAATTCTTGAGTTTTTAAGCTTATATCAGTCTTAAACACCTACGTTATTAAAGTAAAAAAAGTTTTGCCGACGTATAATCTTTTGCTGAAGATAAGTGTTAATAATTTTTGAATTTTGAATCAAACTCCTTTTTGAAATAAACTTTTAAAAAAAACATTGTGCTGATAAACTTAGAACCCCCCCAAAGAATTGTATTTGAAAAATAATTCACAGTGAGCTGTGAACCTGATTTGTCATTATTTGGGTCCTTGAAAATTAAATGGTTGCAAATGAAAATATTAAATTACTAACCAATGCTCGCTTTCACTTCAGTGGATTGACTCAGTTTTTTAAAGTAATACTCCACCCTGTGAGAATAAGCCACTCAGTATGTACTCACCACTATACCGATGTGATAAGTGAAGGTCTTCAGTTCACAAAACAATCCTGGAGTTTTAGGAGAAACAGGGTAGCAGCCTCATCCAGTAAAATGGCAGTGAATGGTGGCCACGGATAAAACATTAAAAGTAGAACACAAAACAAACACAAAATGTCTCCATCCTGCTTGTGTGGTGTAATCCAAGTGTCCGCAAGCTGCTACATTAAAAATTAACCGCAAAAAACGTTGTAAACATGGCGTCGACCTCGCGAGACTTCGGCATGTGCGGCCATTAGGATATATACGAAGTCTCGCGAGATCGACGCCATGTTTACATCCTACCGGCTACATGCTACAGCTGACATTTCAGCTAAAAACATGGCGTAAATGGCGTCTTTTGCCGTGGCTTTTTAATGTCGCGGCTGGCGGACACTTGGATTACACCACACAAGCAGGACGGAGACATTTTGTGTTTGTTTTTTGCGCTATTTTTAACGTTTTATCCGTGGTCACCATTCACTGCCATTGTACTGGATGAGGCTGCTGTTTTCTGCTGAAACTCCAGGATTGTTTTGTGAACTGAAGATCTGCACCTATCATCACATCAGCATAATGGTGAGTACATATTGAGTAGGTTATCATGGAAAGTGTAGTATCCGTTTAAAGTACAATTTTTTACGGTTTCTAAAACTCAAAAATTCAAATTTTTCTAAGAAGAAAAGTGAATTATCTCAACACAAATTTATTTCTTCTTCTTTCTCCTCTTCATCTTCTTCCTCTTATAATTGTTATTATTATTCACTTTATTTATATAGCACCTTTAAAACAGAGTTTACAAAGTGTTTTGACAAACAATGCAACAGCAAGATACCCGGGAGACAATGCGAAAACTAGAATTGAGGTAAAACGACACAACACATAGCAAAAGACACAAAAACATGGTAGAAATAAGACAGAACAATCAAAAATATAAGAATAAAAACAAGAAAAGAAACATGCCAATAAAAATACACAGAAATATGATGAAACTAACAAGTTTATGTTCATTAAATAAAGTTAATTTAATAAAGAAGACTAACTTATTTTATCAGGCAAATCACTTTCTTTAAATGAAGAATTTTGCTTTTTAATTTTTTTTTAAGGTGATGATGTCTAAAAATATGACGACAGACATTCAAAGCTTCAGAATGTAAAAAGTTCAATTTGGTACAAGCCCTAAAGGTACCAGGGGGTCAGGGATTGTTGGAGTCTTGCTGTGACTGATCAAATGTATGGGATCAGTGCGTACAAAACACCTGCATTGTCAGACTTTTCTTTCTCGTTTGAATTTCAGTTATTTTATGACTCACAGAAAGAATCTTGGTCCAGCTGCTGCGATCAATATTACTCACAATAATCTGTAAAGACACTACAGCAGCAAAAGGCAAAGACAGACTGGTTTCTTCTTTCTCTCTTTGCTGGTTGACAATAATTAACTGCACACAGATCTCAGTACAGTGGTGGTCTGTCTTTGTGTGGTGCTGAAGGAGAACAGCTGTCCCGTCTCTCTCCTGCTGAATGGTTGATAATACAGCCAGAACCTTGAGGGATGCAGGCTACTCTGAGATGGAGATGAAACACAGATATGTAAGCATCACTTTCGAGAATGCTGTCTGATATTGATCTTACTCTTAACTGCTATGGTCTAATTGATTTTTTTCCTTTTTCTGTCCCGTGATTCTGAGAGGGACTGCAGGTATAAGTATTCATGGTAGACAGCACAACATATAAATGCAACACTTTTGTTTTGGCTCTCATTTTTCATGAGTTGAAGTAGAAGATCTTCTCAAGATGCTGATTACAATGTGCAGTTTTATCTTGAAAAAAGACATTTATTAGGCACTAAACTATGTCTACTTCAGATAGGGCTGCAGATACCACTTTTTTTCCCCAGAAGGGTAAAGTCATGACCCGCCCTGCTCTGCTTCTGATTGGCTTACCCTGATATTCTTAGCACATGTAGCCAGTCACTCCTCATGCCTGAACCTAAACCAGGGGTCTGCAACCTTTATGATCAAAAGAGCCATTTTTGGCCAAAAAAAAGAAAAGAAAATCTGTTTGGAGCCTCAACTATTGAATTCTCTCTTTTCCCTGAAGACTTTTTTTTAAATTTGGCATTCAAACCTTGCAGCAGTGTCTCTTTCCAGATATCATGACACAGTTACTAAAGATAATTCACAGACCTTGTTGTGAGCGGCTTCATGTAGGAACTAATTTCTTTCTACGGGTAGAATGTACAGGATCTACAACCCCAAAATTGTTTTCAAAAATCATGGACATTGTGTCCTCCGGGCTAAAGAGAAAGAGGACCATCCAGATTGTTACCAGCGCTAACTTCAAAAGCCAGCATCTGTAATGTATGGGATGGGTATTAGTGCCCATGGCATCATGGGTAACTGTCACATCTGTGAAGGCCCCATTAATGCTGAAAGGTACACACAGGTTTTGAACCAACACATGCTGCCATTCAGATGACATCTCTGCTTATTTCAGCAAAGACAATGCCAAGACACATTCTGCACATGTTCCAACAGTGTGGCTTCATAGTAAAAGAGTTCAGGTACTAGACTGACCTGCAGTTCACACCTGTCTCTTACTGAAGATGTGTGGTGCATAATGAAGCACAAAATATGACAATAGAGACCCTGAACTGTGGAGCACCTGAAGTATCAAGCAAGGATAAGAAGGAATTTCACTTTCAAAGCTTCAACAGTTCATGTTTTCGGTTCCTAAACACTTACTGAGTGTTGTTAAAGGGAAGGTGATGTATCACAATGATAAACACGCTCCTGTTCCAGCATTAATTCAGAATGAGTGTATATTTACAAAAAACAGTAAAGTTAATCGGTTTAAATATCATTAAATCATTAAATAGCTTGTTTTTTTAAAGTATATTCAACTGAAAATAGGTCAAAAAGTTAGTGCAAATCATTGCATTCTGTTTTTATGTACGTTTTGCACAACATCCCAGTCTTTTTGGGAATTGAGGTTGGACCTTATTTCAACAAAAGACAAAGTAGTTCCAACATTAAATTGTTCACAACAAGGATTACTGTGGATTATTGTGAGTCGTGATCATGTCATGATTTCTGGAAAGACACATTGCTGTTGACTTTTTATTTAGTTGTTTTATTTTATTTTTAATTTTCTTTTTTTGCTGTGCTTTGAACACCATGATCCAAGAACCATTTTGTTAATTTTGTAAACAGCACTACAGGCCAGAGGAAAAGTGTGTTTGTTTGTTTTTTATTCTGGGGTGAACAAGGATGGATTTGTGCACAAAATTTGAGGAAAAATACAAAATTTGTTTGCACAGAAGAATTCTTACAAAAAAGGGGAGCGCAAACAGAAGTGTTGCACTTGTATTTTTTGTTGAGTATATCTTAAAAGTTCATGAATTTGATGCTTGTGCTTCTATTGCTCTGAGCTGTCCCACTGCTGTCACATGGGGGCAGTAGAATCACACAATTAATGTCATCACCCAGAGAGCCCAAATCTCTTTTCAGCCTTTTTCTTAAACGCTGCTCGCTCGCCTGCTCTCATGAATGAAAGTGAATGTGAAATGAGTGCATTTTGTGTGTATTTGAAACAAAGCATCCTCTCATTCACAAACACACTGATGGTATACCTCAGAGGTGATGCAAACAGAGGCAGAGCGGGCGGCGGGGAGTTGCTGTCTATGAGGCAGGCAGGCTGCAGGGCTTTATGTAGCTGCAGGCTCTTTTATGTGGCCGTTTGTCCTGTTTATGTGCTCCTGCCTCTCCTCTCCTCTCCTCTGTGCTCTGCATTGATGGCAGCGTGCCTGTAATTGATGGCACCTTATTGCTGTGGTGTAGCAGGTTTAATGGGGCTTGACAGAGCAAGGGAAAGCAGCATGCAACCAGGGAGGGAACTTAACCCTTTCGCACACAAAACCCACCCTCCATTCGCCACCCTCGCCTGTTTTTGTGCTCTTTACGCCCTCCCCCAAACAGAATACAAATAGGCCCTGTGTGATTAGCTTGTTTACGATTCCTACTGTTATCAGTGGTCATGGTAATGGCAGTCTGGTTCATGATCAAGGAAGCTCAGACACCCCTCTGACTCCACTTCCGAAAATAAACACTCGCCAGCTGTTGGTGCTCGCCACTGTTTTGCTTGGAGGAACCTAAATGTGTTTGACAAAGGTAAACGGCTGGGAATTTATTTCCACAAACTCGCTGCACTTCCTGATTCCACCTATAGGGGCCAGTGTGGATCCAAGCTTCCCAAACGTGGCCTTCCACTCCACCTTGGATTTCCATAGGCATCCACTCCAGCATTTTGGATGTGTTTATTTTGTTATGAGGGAATTTCATAGCCGGTGCAGACTCCTCCATTAAATGGGGAGTGTTATCCTTCACTCGCGCACACACTCCGGCACGTGCATGTACACACTATATGCACCATTAATCAATAGAGACGATGAAATGATGCTATTGTGTGCGAGGCAAGGCGAACGGCACATTGAATAATGAGCTAGTCAAAGCTGTTGGCAAATCATTAATGTAAGGTGTTGGTCTAAACCTGGTTCTCACACCCTCTCTGTGCAAGCTGTTCCCAGGTGACAAAAAACTGGGGAGAGGTACTATTTTAGGAGCCGATATCACACCTCTCTTTCTTTCTTTTTCTTTTTTTTTTTTACCCCCATCACTTATATTCCCTCCTGAATCTCTTCTTCTTTCTCTGTGAGTGCACTTGGGTGGGGTGTGTGGAGGAATATCATCCTGTTTTCTTTCCCTTCTTCTCTCCGTCTTTTCCTCTTTTTCTCTCTCGGGTATTATCCTCTCCTGTGAACTCTTGGTCCACATTTCTCTCTAAATTTATAGGCCACTTTCCCTCACTTGTTGTCTCTCTCTACATTCTCTCTAACCCCTTCACTCTCCATCATCACGCCGCCGCCCTCCTCCTCCTCCCTCCCCTTCGCCATCACCCTCCTTGCCAGGCCCCGGCTGCAGATTGGCTATTTCCTGCACGCGCCCAGTAGAGCCCTTATCAGGAGGTAGAGTGCTGATTGTTGGTCTGTCTCTCAGGCTGACTGACAGTTTGGGCTGCGCTGCTGAAATGCCTGATTTGGTCAATGTTTGTCTGTGGGGCCTTATCTCCACACCTTATATTAACTGCCTTGACAGTATGTGCAG
This sequence comes from Lutjanus campechanus, assembly GCA_027495735.1. Classification (NCBI taxonomy): domain Eukaryota; kingdom Metazoa; phylum Chordata; class Actinopteri; order Lutjaniformes; family Lutjanidae; genus Lutjanus; species Lutjanus campechanus. The sequence continues at coordinate 28,328 of JAJHUR010074409.1, forward strand.
GCAGTCTCTCTCCATCTTGTTGCACCCCCTCCCACCAACACCACCTCCTCCCTCCATCCTCTGTCTCTATCTCCATTCGCTCTCTATACTCTCTGCTACGCACTATAGTCTTTCAACCAGCAGCTAAACACTTTCACGCTGATCCTCCTCCTCCATCAGTCTTCCTCTTGTAGCTGGATCAGCATCTCGAACACCATAAACGTACCTTTATTTCTTATTTGTTATTTCTGTCAAGAGCAGTAACGGAGCAGACATTGTTGGACTGGGTTGCACCAGCAAAGGTTGATTTAATCCAAGATTAGTTCTAATCAGAGTTTAACAAAATTAGGTTTAAAATGAGTAAATCCAGATTTAAATTAAGCAGAGCTCTGCTGCACAATTAAAAACCAATCTCAGTTTAATAAATCCAAGTTTTTGCAAACAGAAATTAAATAGACTTTATTCAATATGGAGATGCTTGCTTAACCAATCTAAAATAACCTAATCTAATCTTGAAATAAAATAACAAATTTGAGTGCTGTCAGGACCTAGTGAGCTTCATAATACAGACCTTCAGCTGTATTTCTTAACAAAATGTTGTATTGTTTAATAGGTAGCTAAAAAAAAAAGTCAAAACAAAACAAAAACTTGATATTGTTTAGTTGCTAGCTAAAATGTTAGCCTATACTTTGTTTGCTAGCCAGCTAAAACATATAACAAAAATGTTATATTGTTTACTAGCTAGCTAAAAAGAAACAAACAACAATGACAAAAACAATATTATATTGTTGGCTAAAAACTAAAAAACAACAACAACAACAAATCCCATTATATTGTTTGCTAGCTTGCTAAAAATTTAACAAAACGTTATTTTGTTTGCACTTAATATTGTCCCAAATGTTTCGAACAATCTTAAAACTAAGAGAAATCCATAATGTATTCAAGGTTACGGTGGGTTTGCAGCTAACCGTTGCTAGCTAGTTGGAAAGTGAGGGGGAAGCTGACTACAAACAAATACAAACATAACACTTTAATGTTGCATCACCCATGAACAGCCTGGGTTGTGTTAGATAGATTTTCTTTTCTTTTTTTCTCCTGTTTTTTAGCTAGCTAACTTGTGCCATATCACAATATATCATATACAAAATCTAGTCTTATATCATGATCAATATGAGATCTCCTGCCTATATTGCCAGCAGCAACGCACCACTGAAAAATATCTGCAAAGAAACTCTCTAAAATGTTTTAATAACTTGAATGTTTCCTATTTATTTATTCATTCAGTGAGGTGTTCAATCAGCAGGTTTTATTTAATTTGAGCAGGTCTTTTAAGGAAATTTTTCCAGAAATTATCAAGTTCTTTTAAACTCAGCACAACTAACCTGTCTCTAACAAATACCTTAATCTATTTTACCCCCAATTAATTAGTTTAATAAGGAGACTATACTTCTCTCCAGGAAATTATCAGGAATTTACATACCTGTAAATCAAGTATTAGACGCTGAAAATAGTGCACAATGCAGTTGACAGCTCTGACAAAGGTAAGTGGATCTTGAGTTGAGATTATTTTGTCACACACAGTGTTACTGTTTTATTTCCCACCGTATTATTATACTAAATGTTGTTTCAAAGGAAAAATAAAAGCAAACAAGCAGCCAATAAAACCATCAAATTCCGAGACACAGAGGACACCTTCACTGTGAGTAAATTAACCTCTATTGTTTCGGATTTGGGGGAAGAATTTCAGTGACGAACATCTAAAATACATTATTAAATTACATTATTTGCATGCCAAACTGTTATTTGCATGATGCAAGTGTTTTGTTTTTGTTTGTTTTTTTGTTTTTTTTTTGGTTCTTTTGTAATTTGGCCCTTCAAGGACCCTCTGCTTTGTAGTAGTACACAAAAATCCAGCAGATATATTCAAAATCTTTTTAAAGGAATTAAATACATACAAAAGAGATTGCACACAATATATGTGACTTAAAAATTTCTAAAAAATGACATCACAAAATGGTCTCCAAACAGTTGTGTGGACTGACGGACAGGTAATAAAATATTTGCTTATTTAACACCTCTAACATCTGCTGATAGATCTGCTGATGGATTACAGATACGTTCAGTAAAAATCATGATTAATAGAATTACAGTTTTAAAATGAAGAACGATATACTACCATGCACAGTGCGAACACAGCTGCTGATTCATTATCGTGGCCTCTAAGTTAAAAAAAAGCTACACTGGGTGGAAATTTCACTATTTTTTTCTGTAGATCAATCAATCAATCAATTAATAAATTGCACACAACAAAGAAAGGAACAGCTGGACAACAAACAAACAACAACAGCAACAACAAACATGAAACACTTAGAGCTGTAGACAGCGTGCACGTGCATGTGAATGTGGCTTCAAGCTAAGGATCTACAGTGAAGATTCGGGCTAAAAACATGGTGTAAATAACATTTTATGAGTCAACTTGGCATTTTGGTGCTTTAGGAGACTTGGATTACACCAGACGAGCAGTATGGAGGCATTTTATGTTTTTATTCTGTTGTTTTTTTTTTATATTTGAAAACTGGTCACCATTGACTTTCACTGCTTGAGAGATTCTGCAACTCTGTTTTCCTGTGTAATAATGACTGAATTTTGATTTTTGGGTGAACTATCCCTTTAAATGTAACTGAGGAGACTATATAGTGTAATGCATACTTAAGTACAAAAGGTACAGACTTGAAAGTACCCCAAAAAATGACTTAATCACAGTAATTTGAGTATTTGTAATTAGTTCCTTCCACCCCTGGTAATTGTATCGGGGTGGCTGTGGCCGCCCTTTGGCGGTGCCATTGTGTACAACTTACTTGTGCTATTTTATGCTGGAATGGCATAATGACACACCACAGCACACCCAATCAGGGTTTGGTAAATTTAGCTTAATGAAACAAAAACTGTCAGTTGATGCAGAGTCAGTGAGTTAAACAGCTGTGTCACACCTCACACAGTCAGGATAGCAGGAGCAGACTGTTGTCAAAGCTTCGAGGCACCTCTCTGCAGTAATACTGAACTACAGTGAACGCAACCATTTCAGAAAACAATTAATGTAAGACACAACTCGCAGGCAGCTGTGCAGAGTGTCTCGCCTTTTGTATATGTATAAGTGTTTGTGTGTGTGTGTGCGCGACTGTGTGTGTGTGTGTGTGTAACCTGACAGCCTGCCACACAATAGGGGTCCAAGTGAGTGTGAACTCTATTCGTTCCCACAGCTGCCATTAACAGACGGAATGAACAGCCTCGTGCTAATAAAGTGAATAAATAAATAACGCTTAAGAGGCCATGTTTACCTCTCAGTCTGTGTCGATAAGTGCTACTTAACAAAAAGCAGGAAGAGCTTTTGGTTTCTGATTCTCCACGTACTGTATGTGTGGATTAACTCCTGTCAGTAAACTCAGTGTTTAAACGTTGAAGTTGGTGATTACAGTCACTCTGACAATCGAGCTGTTTGGTGGAGTGCTATATTCAGATTATGGCTCATCTAAAACACCAGTACAAAACAGCATCGGTGCATTCTGTCTTAAAATGTTTTTACATCTGTGTTTGAGCAAAATAACAGGAACTTAATTCAATATTAAAGCATAAGACTATTCATGTGGCTGGATATAAAAAAAAATGATGGGGCCCGATACAAAATAAAATTTCATGGTGGGTTTCTAATTTCCTGACAGCAATAAAAAACAAAAACAAAGCTACATTAATTTTAGGGCTTTCTAAAGTAAATACAGAGATAACACTGCACCTTTCTTCACTTTATATCAACTTTCAGTTTCAACCTGCGTAAAGTATGCAGCAAAAACGGATAAATCCAGCTACAATGCCTCAACTCTAATGAACAACTCTAATGAACTTCAATGTATACTGAACTTGACTAGACTTTACTCAACAAAACAATACTAGACAGTTGTAGAAAACTAGAGAATGCTAGACAACAGTAGTGGCTTTTCTAAATAAAGAAAATACTTGTGATGTGCAAATGTGTGACTTACTCCCGACTCTGCTGTCGGTTCTTTCAGACTTCCCTATCCTGACTGTGGCTCTCAGTTCCAGCTGATTATGTAAATTATTTTTTTAAAAGTCAGAAAAATATAGTTTCATTTGTTGAAAAGGCTGTAAAATTTTTGTCAGTGTGTGAAATTCCCAGTGGAAATTGCTTCAGTCTTACACAGATTCACTATGACATATTTGAATCTGTATATTTAAGAGTGTAACCATGATGTTGAAGCAGAAAAAAAAAAAATCCACTGCTTTTCAGATTCATTCAGGGTATCATCAGGTTTTCTAAACTACACAACATTTTGGATTGTGGACCATTTGCAACAGCACCACTGGTGGACTCAGAGCTGGGGCTGTCTTTAGCAATAACAATAAAAAAATGTTGATCATTTTCATTTAATTTTATAAAAGGGCTGCTACTGACTGCTGCATTGTTTTTGTTTCGTGATTGTACATACATAATTCAAACATTCATTGCAAAAACAAATTCACACCAACTGTTTGCACATGCTTAGATCATGGCTGACTACTTTTATGTTATTTCATTAAAGAAGGAAAGCAGAAGCATTTTCAGTTAAAGTTATATGAACAAAAAATGTTCTACATACCATTTATTATTTAACAAAGGACATTTTTTCAACAGTCATTTTCCTCTTTGTTTAAAAATTGAAATTAATATTGTATCATGAACTTGAGTTTTTGGTTTCATTACATCCCTAAAAAATGTTTAAAAATATTTATTAGATTTCTTGTCAAACTTTTCTGCAAGTGTTGAGGATTACTCTGACGAACTTGTGACCTCAGTATTTCTAAAATCCTGGTTCCGACCGCGGCCCTGACATGATGTTTAGGATATACTTGATGAAGTCCATTTGAATTGTTTCGTTACTCCAAGAAGAATAACTGTGAGAGCCGTTAAAAGAAGCAGAAGTAACAATCACGACACTGTGGATTATGGGCTGCTAATTGTTGACTAAAGAATAAACAGGGAAGAAAAGAGAGTTTAATCATTTCCCAATTAAGACACTTCCAAAGGTGTTTTGTGTGCATGTGTGTGTTACAGTGCTCCAAATTCCTTTTAATTAAAGCAGAGACAGAGGTTACTTGTCTATCTTTGTCTCACTTGTGTTTCATGAATTTTCTATTCTGCGTATTTCAACTGTGAAGATTTTAATTGCCTTTAATTATGCGTATTTAATTAATACACCTTCAGTTTACAGTTTAGGAACTTTTCAACCTGTTGAGTTCGAATCGTTCTCAGGCTTTATTTTTCGTGTAGCACATTTGTTTGCTTGTGGGATGCAAATCAGTAGTTTCAGAAGAACAAACAGTAATTAAGAGCTATGTATAAGTTTTCTTTTTTAAATATATTTGTTCTATTTTGCGTTCATTTTAATTGTTTGTTGACTGAGAACTATCTGTGAAAGTTTTGTTCTTTGTTTCCTTTTTTTCTTCCATATTTTTAACTTTGCATGTGTGGTGTTATGTATTCATGAGAGGTGAGAATCAGCAGAGGCCCCACAATACAATATTATCACAATACTTGAAGTGGTCACTCAGTACAGTGCAGCTCTCCACCACCAACAGATGGTGAAGCACCTACTGCAATGCCACCACAACTGCCAAATGCAACCAGGAGAGAAGGAGCATGCAAATATGGACAAAAATGTTGAGGTGATACAAAAACTTTGACTGATCATGTAGCATGAGGTGTATGAGTTACGCTGCAGACTGGAGTTTGTGTTACAGTGAGAAAAAGACAGATAGATCCACATCATATTCGCTCGTCTCCTCTGTCTCACAGTATATTGGTGTTCAAGTTTGCTGTGTGCTGTAGTGTAAAAAATTCTCAAATTGTTGTAAATAGGTAAAGATTTAAGTAATCCTGTCCATTCAATATTCATGTTTTAATACAAAAATATGAATATTGCGCACCATTTAGTAAGATGTCATTATAAAGATTCCAGTGTCCATGGTGTCCAGGTATGGAACGAAGCAAAACTTTTTTACAGATGTCACTTTTGAGTCACGACAAAAGCCAAAATGTGGCCTGCAACAGATGACGTAAGTCTTGTTTTTATCCTTGCAGTTGTTGATCACTTGTCGACCCTGGCTGGTTAAGGGAGCTGAGGTGACATAGGCCAGGGATGCTCAACTTGCTCTGCCCAGGGACAACTATTGCAAAATGACAGGCAGCATTGATAATATTTATCAGATAAAAGGAATAAACATTAAAAGACCCATAAGTCATCTTTCTTTGAAAGGCTATTGTCATGGTTTGGGTTTTCCATAGTCATTTCCTATTTTATTTTGGTGTGTCTTCCCTTGTGTGTCTTGGTTGTTTTTACTTCCTGTCTTTGTCTCTTTGCCTGCTGTTTTTGATCACTGATTACTTTCACCTGTTCTTGATTGCCCTCACCTGTGTCTTGTTATCCTCTGCGTCTCTAGTGTACTCCCAATGTTTTCTTGTGGATTTTTTTGCTTTGTGTTTTTCCCCTGCATGGTTTCTTTTGAATTATTACATTTCCTGGATTTTGATTTTTGTGTCTCTTTTCTTGTATTTTTTTGGTTGCCTTTGATTCACCTTTTGCCATCTCTGTAAGTTTTTTTGTGTTTGGTTTTCTTATTCTTATTCACTCCTGTTGATGTCTTCATTTGGGTCATTTCTTCCTTTTCCTGGTTGACACATTCTGACAGCTATGACAATGGCTCTGTATTTAGATGCTGCAGCCAGTAGCTCCTTCAAACTTTTGATCTGTTATTTTTTCAGCTCCCACTAGGCACATAATGAAAAGCATATTCATGCTATTTTAGTGTGTATAGGTTTTGTGTATTTTTGCAAGGTTTTTCAAATATTGAAAATATCTGCAACAACGAGAGGCCAAAAGTTTGCACAAAAAACAAAACAAAACAAAAAAACTGTGGATCTAGAGGTATGTGAGATTAGCTGTGGACAAGCTTCTGCCCCAATGCTGTTCGCCTGTACTGGTGTGTGTGTGTGTGTGTGCATGTGTATGCTTTTCCAGGTGTGTGCATGGCTGCAGATAAAGAAACCAGTGGTCATGCAGGACAGCATCCCCCTGAGGAATCCATTATATGTCAGTGGTGTTATGTCATGTCATGTCACTGCCCTGACACAATGCCAGCATGAGTATTTTGCATGTGTAAAGGCAGATTATGTACATTTTTTTGCCACATGCTTTGGTTTGCATGTGCCTGTATAGAGGCTTATACTGTATAGTGTCCTGTGCATGTGTTGGCCGTGCACCCCAACAGACTGCTGTGCCGCTTGCCCATTGTGTTGGCTCCTCACACACTGGTTCGCTGGAATAATGCCAACAACTGCCCCCATTGTACCCACTCTGAAAAGAATGAAAGAGCTCTCTCTGAGACGCACACACGCACATTCACCTGTCTGTCAAACCACATGGCAGAAGCCATACAATTACCCTATAACATGATGAATATTTACATACACTGCTGATCCTGTTAAGGTTAATGCCGTTTTCATTCAGCTCCTTTTGTGCCTCACTGATCTGAATGTGTCCATGCTGTTGCACCTGAATTTAGAAGTTTGCAATTAATTTGAGGCTTGACAGTTTATTAATGAAGGTAGGGGCGTTGTGGTGTCTCGGTGGGCTGTGGGATGAACAATGTAACTGCACTGTTATGGTTCTGAATCGGGCCTGGGACCCTTGATGCAAGTCATCCCCTCGTCTCTCCTGACTCTTCATTAAAACATTTAATGGATAGTTTAATTTGCCCATGTTTTGAGATGTGTCATTGAGATTTCTGCTTCTACTCCACTATAGTTTATTTATTTATTTGAACCCATATTTGCCCAAGAAAGCCAAGAAAGAAAGAAAGAAAGAAGAGCGATAGCAGGGGGTGTGGATGACCACGGGAGAAATATAGAGTGAAAAAAAAGTTAAATTAATAAGATTTATGTGGGAAGACAAAAAACAAGAGTTTGCTGACTATTATTAATGGAATCCTTTTTTTTATCAGTTGCTTTCCAAATTATTGTTAATGATTGATAATAATTGTGGGGTGGGGTGTGTGAACATCTGAAGGGGGCATGCTGGGGAAAAAGTTTTGGAACCACTGGATTAAGTTGATTATTTTTCAAAAAGAATAAGTGGCAGAAAATTGTGAAAAATGCCCATTGACATCTTACATTATTCATATTTTCTGACTAACAGTTATAAGCCAAAAGATATTTAAACAGAGAAACTTAATATATCCTTACACTTCAGAAGGTGGAACAGCAGAATGTTTTTAGCATGTTGTTTGATAAATTATTTAAAGGGGAACTCCAGGAATTTCTAAAGTCACTTCTATCAAGTTGGGGAACTCATTAGATACAAATTTTAAAAAGAGAAGTCCAAATTGAAGCAGCAAAGGCTGAGATATCTTGACTTTTACTCCTTAGTATATGGCTCAAGTTCCAAAAACTCTGGATCCTACATTTCCCATAATGCAGCTAATGGTATCTTTTTTGTTGCGCTGCAATACATTGCAATCTGCACCATCTGTAGACATAAACGGCTTATTCAGTTCAATGTTCTAAATAGTACGTCATGAACATACTTTGTGTTTTCCCGGAAATTATAGCAACTAGCAACTAGCTAGCAGTGGCTAACAGCAAATGTACAATTACCCTGAATAAATTAGGGCTTTCTCTGCATGTGAACATTATTGGAAACATTTGTTATGATGTAAGTACACAACTCAACAAAATATATGACATGCTGTATGTCTAGTGTTTTTAGACATCTTCATGCGGAAATGTTACATATTACAGCTTTAAAATGAATATAGGCCTCCTGGGTTTGATTGTGTTGACAGAACAGACTGGGTTTCAAGACTTTTCCCCTGATTTTTCTTTTTTTGAACCAAATCTTTGATATTAAAAACCGGATGTCACATCTTCTCTTTGTCTCCTCGGCTCTCACGCTGTTCTCTCTATCTCACAATTTTCGCTTTCTCTTCCTGTCTCCTCTGACTTTCCTTTTTAAAAAAATAAAAAAATAAAAAAAACTCCTCTCCTGTCTCTTGCAGCCCGCTAGCACCCTCATATTCTGTCTCACTCCCTCTATCTCTGCCCCCCCCCTCCACTCCCTCTATACACT
>JAJHUR010074409.1:42672-52680 GCA_027495735.1 Lutjanus campechanus
AAGGGGAAGGAAAAAGAAAAAAAAAAAAAAAAAAAAAGAAATGGGAGGGAGGGAGGTGGGATGAATGAGCAAAAAGGAGGGAGGGAAAAAGAGAGGTGAGAGAAGGAGGGTAATTGAGAGAGAAAGGGAGGAGAGATGTTGGCAGAGCTGGAGAAATAGAGAGAAGACGGGGAGGGCTGGAGTATGGCGGGGAGTGGCGAAACTAATGGTCCTGCCTGGAGAGATAGTAGTCAATCAATCATCTTTAAACAAAAGCAGCAGGCCCAGGAGAATATTTAAGAAGTGCTTATTTAATTAAAAGTCCCTTTGCTCATATTTATGGGCCATCCTTCCTTCAAATATTAACCTTCCAGGTCCTGGGAGGCCTCGGACGACTCAGCCCTGCACTGTGGGCTGGATGGCCTGGATGGGGCAACACAGCTGAGCTTGTAGAGGAAATACAGTATTCACATGAGGACATTACTGTGGTGCCAGTCTTAGATCTACTTATCCAACTTCTTCATTCTCTTTACTTACGCAAGGATTATTTGACACAGAAAAGACAGTGCACGTACAGAAACAGATTAGGTAATGTCCATCTCACAGCGGCAGAGATGTGTGAGGAATATAAAAAGGACAATAAACAAGGAAAATATAGACAATATAATAAAAAAGAATAAAGATATCACCAATACTGATGAAAGCATACGAGATCTTGGACCACCAATGTGCATCATGGATGTATAAAATAAAGTATAAAATGTGTAAAACAGTTCAAACAGTACACATAATGCCTCTAGGTAACATACCCATTTTGGACCTTTACACTCACACAATACATGCTTGATTATGGTGCAGTTATTTAAAAAAAAAAAGAGTCAGGACCCAGAGGAAACTAATAGCAATGCTTTAATTTGTCACATGACTCTCTGGAGGTCATGATGGATCCCTTTTTTGCAGCCTTCCTCACATTCCTCCATCATCTCTTGCTGCAAAATGTTCTGAAAAGGTCTTTTTCTGTCATCTAATTACTTGTTTGGTGTACGAGTGGCAGACAATAGTGAAAAATGTCCCTTCAGTGACATCTACTCAATGGACCTCATGCAAGATCTACTCGTACGAACAGTTTTGTCCTTTAGCGTTGTGTACGAGCGATTTAGGAGAACTTGGCACATTCACCAAGTTTCTCATACTCTCAATTTTCTTTCAGATACGAACACAGTTTACGAGGTCCAGACCTGTCGTAGAGTCACATGCAGTCAGTCTGCTGGTATCCAATGTTTTTCCACTAATGACTGTGTATTTCATTAGGTTGAAGACATTTTGTGTTTGAAAAATAAATTACACTTCATAATTATGATGACATTGTCCTGGTTGAATTATAATCTAATTGTAAATTGACACATAAAGCCTATCATCATTCATTCAATGATCTATTATTACCTGCTGTCAGGTGTATTGTCCGTATATCTTCACATGCAGGTTTATTAAGTCTCTGTTCAGGCTAACATCCTCACTTATTCTGTCCTTTATCTCCATGATGAAAACTTCCTCTTGACCCCTTCCTCCCGCTGCAGTCATTGACTGGCCTGCTGTGGTGAAATCTTTCTTATCTTTGAAGCCATTTTCATATCAAAACATTTACTGTTTATTCCAGTGGCAGGTGACAGTCCAACCTTCAGGTAAGATGCCATTAACAGCACTCGTATTTTGTGTTTCTTATTTGTAACAGGCCCCTTGATGATAGATTTTCGTTTATGGATCTCTGAAAACAGAACTTCAAACTCTGAACTCGTAATGTTCTTTTTACTCTGATGCAATTTCCATGAATGAACACTTCCTGACATATGGGGCAGGAAGCATAGCCATATATGGCATTATTGGGGCATTAATTTCCCAAGCCCTTTGAATGCGCAAAAGTAAAAGAAATTTACGATAAGAACACAAAAATGTCTCTACATGAGGCCCATTGTTTGTGTCATCTGAGTGTGTTTGTGTCAACAGTCATAAACCCAAAGAGATTACATCACTATGACATCATGTGTCTTAACTTTGCTTCCCGTCTTTGTCCTTTTCCCGCCCTTTTTGATTAGCATTTGTTTTCATTTCATTTGTTGTCATTGCCTATCTAGTCCTTGTGTTTCTTTGTTTCTGTGTCTGTCGTTGCCCTTTCTTTCATTTGTTGGACTTTGGAGTTGTTTGTGTTCCTCATTTTGCCCTGTTTGGATTCGTCTTTTGGACTGTTTCGCCCGTCTGCATTTTTGGGTTCACTATCTTTTTATTTTGACACACCATGACGCCCTTCAGAGCAGCAGAGAATATTTTTATTTTTCATTTTTTAAGGGTAATTAAATTCAGCACTAGTAAATACATCTATCCATCTATCAGATACTCATGTGCTCTGTTACTTTCCTCCAAAGAAACAAAGACAATAAATGACATAATTATATCAAGTTGTCCTTTATTACATTTATCTCTGTCTGTCTGCGTCTTTTTAATGTTTGTTGGTTTGTTTTCTTCCACTTCGAGGTCAAGCAGTCTTAAACTAATATACTAAAACACTTCTCTGCCACTCCAGATTTAAAAGAGTCAGGTGCTGAAAACTCAAACAATATCAGGATCATTCAGTCAGGTGTGAAGGTGGAAATATACTTAATTTCCCCAAGCCTGTATAAACATGTGACATGCGACACAGTGTGGTATCCAGCGAGCGTCTCCTCTGTGTTCTCACTTGTGGCTCCACGGTTCACACATCAGTGTTCCTCTGTTCCTGCATCATCTCCTGTCTGCGTTCTCTGCAACTGATGTTTGGAGCTGACATCAAGCGGATGAACGAACGTGTTTCTTCTCTCCCTCCGACATGAGACGCGTTCTCACATACTCACACACATCTTCAGACTGCAGGGACTATCAACACTTCACAATGTTCTCAGTTTCTAATGAGAATGAGATCACAGGTAATGTTCACTTAAGACCTTCAAAAACACTCCACTTTACATAACTGTTTTATGAACCGGCGCTCACTTTGTGGAAGCACCTCACTATGTTCAAGCACCCACCTGGGGAGTGCTTGTTCAAATTGTCAACATTTTAATGCCAAAGAGGAATAAGAGTAAGATGGAGCATTCAAAGCTTCTCTTTTTTTTTCTAGCATTCATGTATATAAAGGCCCCAGACACTGTACATATATGAAAAGTATATTTACAGTATATGCTTATATATGCTAAGGGAGTTTGGGAACGTCAAAAGTGGCCATAATCAATACTCTTATGCTAACAGTAAATCACATGACTACTTGTACGTGAAGAAGGTTGCTTGTAGTGACGTACTCACAGAGCATTCACACCTGACTCTGCAGTTCTGTTCAGCTGTGGAGCATCTGAATGTTTTTCAGCTCATTGTTTTGGTTTTCTGGCCCACAGCTTTACTGGTTTGGTTCACCCTCACTGCGCTAATGATGTATTTTTGGCTGCAGAAGGCAACTGATTTCAGTGAAAAAGCTCTAAAAACATACTGTATGCTACCTGCCCCATGGAAAAACCCAGAAATGAGTTAGCCTATCAGCACTTCCAGTTCCCTCATCTCAGTCAGTGGTTTTTTAAAATTTGTTTTTTGGTGAAATGCATGAAATAAGTAATAATAATGTGGTTACCACAAACTTAAGAGATATTCATGTTTTGTTCTCTAGCATAAAAACCGCAGGGCTATGTGAGACTTGGTAGCCACCGCCTTTTTTAAAGGCACGACATTCATTTGTTTGCAGGCAGTGTCTACCATTGACCATAAATCCATTGTGTTGAGAAAGATCTTGCAAGAGTGATAATTTTCAAGCTTGGCTGATCGTTCCCTAATCTTAACCAAGTGTTTTCTGTCCCTAAACCTACCCATATTTTAACTGTAATGTTATGGTGCACCATGAAGAAACAATGCATATGAATCTTGCAAGAGTTTCGCAAATCAAGGGTTCCCTTCCAGACACAACTGCTTAAATCTATGTGAATGCATTAAACATGATAAACAGCAGTGCTACCACTATGTACTGCCAGTCCCTCATGGACACACACACACACACACACACACACACACACACACACACACACACACACCAGAGATGCTCTTGTAGCAGAGCTGCTAGCTCAGCTACAACACAGGTAGATCTGCTTCTTGTGACCAACTCCAACGGACTCTTTCCAGCTGAGAAACGGAGAGTCTGGTAAAATGTCTAAGTTGTTTTCACAGCTTGTCTCTGCTGCCCCTGATAAGCCAAACATCAGTTAATATATCACCCAAAGGTAAATAAAAAACAAGATAATTACACTAGAAAAATATAAAATCTGAACCAGATGACCCAGAGTGCTAAATGGTGCAATGATATGTAAGAAAAGTAAGGTGACCGGCAGTCAAATCAACCTCTGTTCTGTGCGTCAGTATAAGTGGGTGGCTGGAGGTGGAGGTGAGGATCATCCAGTGGTGAGCCAGAGAGAACAATTTGGCAAAGTGATGTTCCCACAGGACAGGACAGTGCAGCAACAACGCACAGCTGGAGCTGTCTGGAGTTGTAGGGGTGCTGTTGTCCTGAGTGTTTTGAATTGGATGTGAGCACCCACTGGGTGTTCAGGGACTGCATGGGAGAATTTAGGAAGCTGAAAATCTGCAGCATTCGGAAGGAGTAAGTCAAGTCAGTTTTATATATGTTGCTCAGTGTCACAAATCACATCTTCTACGATCAGTTTGGATGAGGAAAAACTCCCCTACTAAAAGTTGAAGAGTGAACAAAAGTCAGTAAGTATTTTTTTTTGAATAAAGCAAATGTTTCTGTGTGTTTAGTTTACATTTAAGTGGTTGTGAGCTACATTTTTGGGGAAATGCAAACAAAGAAATCAGACTGTAATAAGCCCACAGCCAATAATTTCCCTCCATGAATTATGCAGAATTACCATTGCTATCTCCATCATATGGGAGATAAAATCACAATTTACTGAAGATTTAATGGGAAGAATGAACTGGTCTTTATGAAAAACACATTGTGAGAAAATACACACAATTTTACAACGGCCTTTCAAACAAGTAAAGAAAAAACGTGTTCTATTTGCGACCAATTTGACTCTTGTATGAAACTTTTCTTTTTCACTCATTATAATGCATCATGCAGTGAATACAATGTGTCTGAGCTCCCTGTGCAGCTTCCAAGGTTTCTTGCTCAGATGCTGTCTCTAGAAACACTGACAGACACACAGCACTGAGGTCAGTGACTGAGAACACCCTGAACTTTCCCCCTAAAATTCAAAATCAGTAAAGCTTTCCTCACAAAATCAAGGTTGCTGTTGCTATTTCCACATCTAATATGTGTGTTGGGAGCCTTACTTTAAAATGTTGTGGCATGAACCAGCCACTCGGGAGAAACAGAGCCATATTATCACCTTATAATATAGCGAACATGTTTACAAACAGTTGCTTATTTACACATAAGGCAGATACATTATCGCTGATTTGGAGTTGTCTTTGCGTCCACCTGGTGACTGTAAATCCAATGTTCACTGTACTTTTAGCTCCTTTTTTGGTCTCCACCAACTCCTGAGGGAAATATGTCTCTCTAGCTGCTAAATGCTCCACTGTGTTCACCAGCTAGCTAGCTAACTTTGTCTGGAAAAAAACAGCTGTTTGTGAAAAAACCCCACAGGACTTGCACCCAGGAGACCAAGGGTTGTCTCCTGTGTGAAACCAAGTCAGTGTTGACTTGCCACACAGATCCAAGCTCTTCCCAGGACTGTGTTAAAAGATATCATGACTGTCTACTAACACTAATATAGCGTATTAATACTGAAATATGAGAAATCATCAAAAAATGCATTTTATATGAAATGTATACATGTATGCCCCCACCTCTTTTTTTTTAAACAAACAAACTGCTTTAGTCATCAACTGTGTTAACGGTGTTAACTGGTCAAATATGAATTACAGCACAAAGAGGCGATTGTTTTGAAAACATCAAAATGTTCAGTATGTTCTGTCTCCAGCAGACAGTTACATCCTCTATGCATGATATTGTTTGTGTTTGTGTTTCATTATGCATGTGAAGAGTGGGGAAATTCAAGTGGATGGCTCTGAAAAAAAATATAAAGAATAAAGTGCAGGGGCGGGTGGGGTGGGGGGTGGGGGTGGGGGCACAGTATACAATAAGAGACAGATAGAGAATAGAGAGGAGGAGCGAATGTATAAATATTTGTGTTTATTTGTGAAGGAGGGATAGACAAACAGACCAGAGACAGACAGAGGCAGTGAGACACAGATACAGAGCGGGAGAGTTTATTGCTGGAGAGCGTGAAGACAATAATGCAAACTGACACTTTAGAAATGAGATGCCAGTTGCCTTGGCAACAGGCCCTGGGCTAGGGGCTACCGGGAAGGGGTGAGGATGGGTGAGGGTGAGCGAGTGGCGGGTGAGAAGGGCTGTGGAGAGGGCTGCGATAGTGAGTAAATTATGTTTGATTAGAAGCGCAGTCATTTGAAAAGAGCAGAGAAAAGCCTGTGGTGACGCATCGAGCAATCAGTGAGAGGACAGGAATGTGCTGTAGTGTGTGAGGAGACGGCAGGAATTTTCTATAGGAAGCTGCTCCATGCAGACACACAGGCCTCTTAAGGGGTTACAATGGTGATGTTTACCTTAAGAAGCACTGGAGCTTGTTTCAGGCCACACAAAACAAATAATCAGTGATTTGATTGAGCAAAGTGTTAGCAGGAAGGTATTACCCTGCTGCTTAGTATTTACTTTGTTGATCGTACTAGCTGGGATGGAAAAGAATCATTGTAAGAGATCACGATGTAGCCTACAACTCTACATAGTGGCAGGGATGTGCACAGACATTTTGAAAGGCTGTTGCTCCAACCTGAAAAAAAAAAGGCTCATTTATTCTTAACTTTAGATACAAATACAGACAGAGCCCTCTGTCTGTACTCTGTGTCCATTGCATACATATGCGTTAGGGGTGTGAATCTCACTGACTGAGACAGATTCAATACATATCTCAATACATGTTCAAAGATTAGATGCATCTTGGTTTAAATGTTTAAATAGCTAACAATTATTTGTAGAGTACTATGAGTTGCAAGAAGAAATCCTGATAGTTTTACTAAATCTAGTAACAGGAGAGACAGGGAGACCGGTGACAGTGGTGTTAACATCTTATTAGGAATCTCATGTGTAAATGAGATGTTGTAGCATAAATGAGAATCTGTGAACAAACTTTGCTGCTGATCTGCTGCTCTGTTTCATATGAAGAGTGCTGTGACATGACGTCTCTGTGGTTCGGGAGACTCGTGGCTCTGTACTTTGCTGTTCAGCATGTTTTGCATAAATGATTTGCGGCAGTGTTTCTCATCTTTCTTTAAAAAAAAAAAAACTTATTCCACACTTGCGTGTCATTAAAGTTTGGTGGTGCGATGCAGTGTGACGTCAGTTCTTTCCCTGTCTGTTTTGAGGAAATGAAGAGGAGAGACAGGAGAGGGAGGAAGGAGCGCTTATTTTGTGTGAGCGAGGCAGCAGGCGCCCAGCTACAGTAGAGTTGTGCAGGCAGAGGCAGGGGGGGAGAGACAAATTGAAGGAAAGTTGCAGCGGCAGTTCTTTGCTGCCAAACATGAAACCTATGTGCGTCTTTATGAGATGTATCAATACACTATTGCTGCATTGATTTTTTTTTCTCCAATTCATGTTTTTACTGATACGGGCTGTCTGAATCCTACATATTAAAAGCCTAATGCATCAGATGCAATGAGTGAATCGTTTGTGCATGTTTTATGAAATTGCTTCAATTGCTCTGATTGGCTACAGGTCCATCCAACTGGCAGAAGCATTTTGGTCTGCATTCGTTGATAACACCCCTTTAAAATCAAAAATGAACTGAGAGTCTCCAGACTAGTTCACATTTGTGTGAATTAGTTCAAATTTTGTGGATTAGTCTGATGATGCCAGGCAAACTGGTTACCATTAGTCATTAATCATTTCTACAACTGTAAAAGACTCGTCTGGAGTCCTCAAACAACGGCAACAATACCAAGTTCACTACAGTGTTGCATGACAGGGGGCATAGGGCGTTGTTTTGCACCACATTTTACCTTCTAAATGGCTCTCTCCTGTGGAGACATTAAAAAGAGATAAAAGAATAAATAACAGGGCGATTGAAATTTGGCCTAACTTTAGCAGTTGTAGGGCTACTCATATTTATGCAGCCACAGCAGCAAAAATAAAAAATATTATTACTAATTTTTTCCTCCAGAGGGGCTGCTTAGCCAAAGAGAGCCTTGTGCACGTCCTTGAAGGATGCAAAGATACATGCATGAAGTGCTTTTAATGTCATACACTATACTTAACCCCTGCTTTTAGCATTAGAAGCACATAAACATTTAATAAATTAAAATGTTAATAAATTAAATGTTTACTGGTCAACATTTATAAGTGCTCCTGTAAAGGCATATTTTGTTCAGTATTACACAAATGTATTATTATTGTGTTGCACTATATTGTTATTAATTATCTGTTCATACACTAGCATCTACTTATATCTGCTTACAACTATCATATAGAGTGTTAAACCATTTATTCAATGTTTATAGACTGTTCCCAAATGTTAATAAGGAGATTGAGATAAAGCATTATAAGGCTGTTGATATTTCAGATTTTTGTTTTGTGTCTGTCTCTTAATTTATAACTGTTCTACCATGTCTGTAGCACTCAGCTTCAAGCCCGCTGGTCCCTGCTGAACATGTACATTTCCAAATAGTTAAAAAAAGACAAAAGACAAATGTCAATCAAACAAAAGTAATTAGTTCTTTTGTTGGGGACTATTTTCAGCTGTGGATTGTGTGCACTGCTGAGTATTTATGGCAGCAGGATGGGCATGTGTGATGGATTCAAGGTAAACTACAGTGCCCACGTTCATCATCATCAACATGTCACCCAGAGCAACAGTGTGGCCTGCTGATGCGTTTTTAATCATTTTTGAGACAAAAAATGGAATTATACCACATGACCCCTCACAAATTGCAACAGAGACTCTTTCAACTGTTCAGTCTCATAAATGTCATTTATAAGATATCAAAGAGACACCAAATGGGGTAATTATTGAGAAATATTGAAATTTCCAAAAACTGATTTATGCATGTCTTTTTGTCTGATGTCCACACAGAGAATAAAGTGCTGTCCACAACCAACCACAAACTATGTTTTACATATATTTACAAAAGAAAATTCTTAACTTTCAGATGCATAAGTGGGTCAGGATGATTTGTTTTACTGGAAAAAGTTTATGTTCATCATTGACAACATTTATGTTGATTAGTTCCAGTTTAGCAGTCAGAAATACTTTAAAAGTGATATAAAAGTGCTATTTTAAGTGATGAAAACAATAATTTTGAAAACATGTCAATCATTTTGTTTTGAATTTATTAATCAGTGCTAACATTCATATGGATTAGTGTCAACATGTATACTAATACACTGACGTTGATTTAAATGATTATTTCTTGAGCAAGCAGAAAATGGTGCCAGAGTATGGTAAAAGGGATAGTTCACCCAAAAATGAAGATTCAGTCATTATCTACTCATCCTCAACTAGAAAGAAAACAGAGTTGCAGAATCTCCCAAACAGTTTAAGTGAATGATGACCAGTTTTCAAACGGACAAAATATAATTCAACACTGTTTTCCTGTGAAATTCCAGCAGTGTTTTATGGACTAAAATCCTAAATCTGGCTTTAACAGTTGGTGCAGATAATGCCAATTATTATCATTTTCATTTCTGGGTGAACTCTACCTTTAAGAAACACCACTGAACCACCACTTGGATCACTTAGAATTTTTTGTATGTTAGAGGAGAGTTTTATGAGATATAAGATTTTCTGTTCACCCCTTTTTCTCATAAAATGTCAGTAGTTAAAATGGCATTTTTGGAAGGATCATATTAAGGTGATCTTAAATATATATATATATATATATATATATATATATGTATATATATATATACATATATATATA